>CM047805.1:160980287-161235287 GCA_026214975.1 Gentiana macrophylla
ATTATGATCAATATGATCATATGGTGATATTATTATATATATCGTAATATATCAATATTGATGAAATGATGATACAATACCATTCACTTGGAGTGAATGTGTATAACGCGGTTTAAATGCATCAAATTATATGGTCCGTTACCAGAAGTGAAGCATTGATTAAACTATATATTTAAGATGTGTCGGTTGACACAAATCCATTCCCAGAAGTGAATGAGATGAAATGAAAATCCAAGGTGGATCGAATTACCAGAGTCCATTCCCGGAAGTGAATGAGACCACTTAATGAAATATATAAGTTACACAAGATTTTATGAGGTTCATTCCCGAAGTAGAATGTGGCCTCATATATTTAAGATATATCAAACTACATGAACCGGTTTCGAGAAGTGAGCGTGGCTAATTATAAATATTAAAGATACATTAAATTATATTGGCTCAATCCGAGTGAATGAATGTGAGTAAATATAATATTTATGATGTCGGGTTGTACATATCAATCCCTAAAAGTGGATGTGACTAAACTCGAAATTTATGATACGTCATAGGATACATGTCCGTTCTAGAAGTGACAATTAAATATTCTGAGGCGTGTTGAGATACACAAGTCAATTCCACAAGTGAACATGGCAGAATCTAGATTTTGTATACCGATATTTAAAGATGTATCGAATCACGTCGATCGAGTTCCACTGTAGTGAGCGTGACATGAATGAGGCTGTGATTTTAAAATCGTCGAGAATAAATATCACCCAAGTGAGTTGATGATGCTAAGGGAAAATGATACATCGTGGTAGAACCAACAAAATTGATTACTTGATCACTGAAAATGATCATTCATTTAAAGTATATATAGATGGACTAGGAGTTCATCAGGAAGCACTTGTATGCTTATAAAAGTGAATCTGAAATTCACAAGAAACAAATCGGACTCAAAGTCCATATGAAATGGAATGATGTTCCAGCGAATGACACAAGTCTAAAGATAAGAAAATTCACTTAGAACTTCGTGACACTTCTTTAATCCTCATAAAAAGGATTGTATTTATCGTTGTAATAATATGCTCTGTAGTAGCGATATTGAAATAAGTGGTTTATGTTCAACAAAATGATTATCATAGAATAATCATGAAACCACGATCTATTTGGTTTACCAATTCACGGCGTGAATATCCGCTAGATTAAGTGATATAAAAATGATCAAAGAGTACTTTGATGATTAGTAGTATAAATTACTTATGCATTCCTTTTTGTAATAGGATATAAATAGCATCACGAGTAGTAATCTTACCTTTGTTATTTAATTTAGTACACAAGCGTATGCGCATTCATAGACAAAACCATGGTTAATATATCACGGCGGATATCACAAACGTTTGTCTCTCGGAGGGAAGATTTGTCCACGAGTGGAACAAAGCGATATTGAATTCTAGATGAATAAAAAAGCGATTTTCATATTGTGGTATTGAAAGACCACGATCGTTAATACTTAGCGTCACGAATTGATTTTACGGATGTGGCATTAAAATGCCAGCTTTGATCGTCGCGATACTTGTCGTCTGGCGAATATCTGGTTGAGAAAATGAAGCTTCAAAGATATAGTAAAGACAATGTCATGACACAAAATACATTATATGTTACGGTCATCACGAAGATGATCCGGATATGATAAAATTTGTTTATCATTTTTCAAAGTCTCAAACATTGTAAATTGTGCGGATATCCTAGCTGCGGATATTAAATTGAGACATTGGAAGAATTTAAAAGATGTAAATCTCTCGAAGAATAATATACTTCATCTGATTGAGTAAATATCTCGGAATGTTTGTTGATACTCATATAAATGGATACACACATTGAAATGTAGAATTCCATATAGGGATATCACATTGAAATCTTGAATCCCACAAAGGTTATTGCAAACTTAAGCGAGACATGACTTGAGATGAAATGTTTCCCGAGATTAGGGAGAAACTAAACTTGGAGTTTATAAATCTCGTGGAAAATCATTATATTAGCATACATTTTATCAATGGATGCATTTAATTACTCTTGAAGAGTGAGCATCACACAAAATGACTTTAGTTGGAATAAATGTCGCAAAAGGTTTGTCCCGAGAAGGAAAAGTCCCGATAGGACATGGGAAGAAAAAGTCGATGGGACATGAGATGATACGTATCAAATTAATGAAAATAACGCTATGATCGTTAAAGACCAATTGGCTCGATATTTAGAATTCCTCAAAGAGGTTATGGATATATTATTTATGAGAACTACAGAAGAGTTAGGCAGGTTAGAAAATGCTCGAAAGCGAGGAAATAATATAGTCTATGGAGCTCTGAAGAACAATGACATACTCACAATGAGTAACAAAATCATAAACCACTTGAATAGGTCAAGGCTAGAAAATGTCAACAAGTGTTGATAAATATTATGTGTGGAACAAATAATATGTAGGTATGCTCATACATACATGAGGAGGAGAAATGAACACAGGAGATTCATTCCCTCGTGTTATTTCATTGTAACCTCCAAAGAAAATGAAATGATTCTGTAGAATCTCAAATTGCATATTGTTATATTGTTAATTATGTTCAACGCTTGGAGCGTGAGAAACATATTAGTTCCAACATATATAAATCTCATAATTTTGAGATAATGAGTTAATGTTATCATCATTTGAATAATGAGATGAATAACTGAATACAACACTTGGTTTATGAGCGAGGTTCATAAAAGAGTCAAACATGTTTAGAAATCTGAAAACCGTGCAAGTGAATATAGTGAGGCAAGCATGTTTCAAAATGTAAATGATGCCTTAGCGAATAGAGTGTCTGAAGCATATAAGGCGCTAGAAGCGTACGAAGCACATAAGGCGCTGAAGCGTGCAAAGCGTATAAGGCGTTAAAAGTGTGTCCGAAGCATATAAGGCGTTGGAAGCATAAAATGCAGAAGCATTCAAAGTGTATGAAATACACAATATATGTTGCATTAGGTACCCACAAAGGAATAAATAATTTTTGATCCGAGAGAGTTTGGATCTGTGAATTGAACTCCGGTAGAAATTCTGAAAGATGATAAAGTATGAGTATTTGACATGTACTATTAAGATCCAATACTTGCACATGCAAGATGTCATTTGGCCTTGAGACCAATGATTGTACTCTTTTCCTTTTAACAGTTTTTTCAGGCGGGTTTTCTTAGTTAAAGGTTTTTAACGAGGCAATCGGTGCAGAGAGCTCATATGTCATGAATCTTTTCTCATTGGCTTGGATTTTTTCCACCAGGTTTTTCAAGCAAGGTTTTGGTACATGCCATATATGTTATACAAATCGGATCAAGCGGAAAGCAAGTCGAGGACTTGTTGGTTACATGGATAATGGATATTTATCCGCCTCTAAAAAGCAAGGCCTCAAATTGGTTGTACATCCACCAAAAGAGTGGTATATCGATTTCATGGCACTGGACATAGCAAGCTCTGGCCGCTGCATCTTCAAATCATTACAAAATGATAGCTTTTTATGAAACAAGTCGAGATTATGTCTCATTCGGATCATTGGCACATTAGATCCAAGAAACTTGTAGTTTGTTTATCAAGAAAGAGAAGCCGCTTGATTATACGAAGACAATACAACATGTATAGCTCGGTTAAATGGTGACTTTGTTTATAAGCGATCGATAAAACATATTTAATCAAATCTTCAGAAGAAGGGCCATATTGATATTCAACAAATCAGATCAAGCGACAATCCAGAAGATTTGTTCAATAAAGTATTGACAACCGCTATGATCGAGAGTTTGATCCAGAAGACCGGGATGCACTAACTTAAAGATCTGAAAAGATGTTAAAATCAGGGGGAGTATATAACACAAATGAAGGTTGTACTTCTTTTCCTTCATTATGATTTTTTCCCACGGGTTTTTTCATAATGAAGGTTTTAACGAGGCGATTTTTGTGGATGGACATCCAGAAGTGTTATAAATACACACGTAATATGTGGATGTCGGAATTTAGATATAATATCTACTACTCCGTGTAAAATACTAGCCCATTTGACTAGTTCTTAATAACTAAGTCTCGGCGCCAAGCACGGTAAATATATTGGATGAATATCGGCGTAAATATATGATGTGATCGGCGGATGTATTTACCATAAAGCCACGCGTGTATTATATCGTGTACATATTAATCGGTGACGTGATTAGATAATCACAAAAATAGGATAAGCTTTGGCGGCCGATTTATTCCCTTGGCATATCCTATATATTATAGGGCTGACTTATTCCCTTGGGATATTATATATATACTAGTGTGGTTTCGTCCTTACAACGCAAGGAGCCCCTTAACGATGGATGTTAAAATTCATTTATATAGAAGTTCGTCGAAATATTAATTTCTAGAATTAAGTGTGTTTCTGTTTTATCAAAAACTGATCCGAAACTGTATAGGACTTATGGCTTACGTATTTAAGAGTGATATATATCACATGCCCTATAAGTGGAAATCGATGATAGATCATTGGACAATACAAATCGTAAGATGACACTGTAACCATGAAATACGACATACAAATATTGTAGTTTGGAACAGCAAGATACTCATTCTATAGTGAATCAAATTGATTTTTACAGTAGTAAACACCAATATAAAGAGGAGCATAAACTATAAGATGCATAAGCTGTATGCTATAACCACAAGAACTGCCACAAACGATCATTTTCATCTTAAGGTTCAAGTATCCTCTTGAACAGAGCTGAAAAGTGTTGGGATATTGTATACGATCCGACAAAAGATGGAGTGCAACTAAACACCAACAAATGTGGATATAGAAGAATCACACATGGAACCATCAGAAAATTTGTTCCCCAAGACCTCAGCAACAAATGTGGCCACAACCCGCATATTTTCAATTCAGACATCTCAATTAAAAAGCATATTTTCAATTCAGACATCTCAATTGAAAATATATTTTCACCAATAACTTGCTTAGAAACACTTCTATCTGAGTTTGGTGTGGCATGTTGGAGCTCACTACATTCTTTTTCTACCAAAACTCCGGTAGGAATATGGTTTCACAAAAATAGAATAATTTTCCATACCAAGACGGTACAAGATGTAGGGTTATTAATATAGTGCACCAAAAATTGAACCATAAATAGAAAGCTTGCTTTAAGAACGGAGGTAGCCAATTAGGTTTCACACATTATAGCAATGGGTGATAATATAGATACAATCATAACAGTCATACAAACTGCAATTGCATAGAGTAGACTTAACTCTAGCATAACAGAAATTTGAAAGATCAGATATCAATTTCATGATTAACCACCACCAGATTACATGTCTGACCAAAATCTTACTCTTTCAAAAACATGTAAATAAGGATTGTGCCCACCAAAGATGGTTGAGATGGCATCATTTCAAATCAAACCAACCAGCTAAAGTAAAAGGGAAAATTCCAAAATTGGTATTTCATAAGCATTCATAAAAAAAAATTGATGCAAACTGCAGAACGACACAGTTGCAGGTTGATTTTGAAAATAAAAATGTTGAATAGAAAAATAAAAAAGTCGTTTAGTAGGTCCTCTATGTGCGGTCATGGCAAGTGTTAAGGGACAAATTCATAGTTATTATTATAACTTTTTACCCCACTTCTGATATCATTTTGAGCATTATTATATCATTTAGAGTCATAAATTCCTTAGATTTATCTAAGTATGTTAGTAGTAATAATTATGTAAAATATCGTATTTTTATAAGTTTTGTACCGGTTTAGTAACCGGAGAGTAAATGTCAGTTCTGGCTTGGTATTTTGTGCTTTATTGCGAATTATAGGTTGACAAAGATTCCAGAATAACGATATATTTTGAGGCCTAAAATATGGATTTTGAGGAAAGAAGAAGATGCCACGAGTTTACGAGTTAAGCGAATCAATTTTGTCAACACACTTCTACCGTAACCTGTTTTTCGATGGAAATTTGACCTGACTTAGAGTCATTTTCAGGAAA
This sequence comes from Gentiana macrophylla, assembly GCA_026214975.1. Classification (NCBI taxonomy): domain Eukaryota; kingdom Viridiplantae; phylum Streptophyta; class Magnoliopsida; order Gentianales; family Gentianaceae; genus Gentiana; species Gentiana macrophylla. The sequence goes on from CM047805.1 coordinate 160,986,297, forward strand.
GAGTTCTTGACGAAAGTCGTAGATATTTAAATGTGCTTTCCGGCGCATTTTGAATCACGTCAATCGGAGTCTACAACTCAAGTTATGAATTTTACCGAACAAATGATATCTCGGGACGAATCGGAGATATTTTGGCCCAAATTGTTGCATGTTACTTGCAATGATTCCTCCCCAACAAACTCCACATCTTAATACATGACTCACCACCTTCACATCTAAAGTCATCATCACCTTCACATGCTTTTGGTGATTCACCACTTCTCCCCAAATCACCTCCTCATATATCTCTCTCCTATATAAACTCCTCCATCTCCATTGATCTTCCTTGCCCCTTTCTTGGCCAACTTTGGCGCCCCTCTCCTTCCTCCCATCCTTCTTCTTATTTTATTATGTTTGAGGCTAGATATATATATATATATATATATATATATATATATATATATATATATATATATATATCGTTATAATATCGATGTAATATATTAGTTATCGCTTCATATATATATATATATATGTATCTATTTATGTATTTATATATATAATATATATATGTTGTTATAATATCGTTTTCATTTCTGTTTTAGTTTTGTTTCTTTTTCTTTATTGTCTTTTATATATCTATATATATAAACTTATATATATATATATATATATATATATATATATCTATATACTTATATATTATATATATATATATATATATATATATATATATATATATATATATATATATATATATGTATCTATATACGTATTTATATTTACGTTGTTATTTTCAGTTTGTCAATGAGTGGTTAAGGCTTCAAGTGCTAGGGACCACCCTTGTGAAACCACCCTCATCGGATTAAATAAGGATTTATGCATTTATTCGTAAGATTTCTTGTTCTACCTTCATGTTTAGACTTGTTTAAAGTGTAATGTAGTGTTGCATGCTATTCGAATTTAGATACGGAAGTTGATGAATTAAATAGATTACCGTGAAGGAGAATGATAATATTCTTCCAACATACGTAAGTTGAGGGTGAATGTTGTTAGATTAGGATTTTTATATCCAAATCTTTGTTTCATAAAATCTTTAGTTGTACCCTGTGGTAAACTAATCAACGGGCGCTAAATCCGAAAGAGAAAGTACCGCCTCTTTAGTGATTATTAATCCAAGACTTACAAATGAATGTGTCTTTCTTGTTAATTTCGGTGGGGTGGTGGAACAATGGTGCGTCTTAGTTGTTTTAATTATTATTTTTGTCTTTGTTCACTTTGGTATTTACAAACCACTTATCTCTTGGGATCGGCCTCGTCTCACCTGTATTTATCCTAACAATTGATCCGTCTTTCTCTGTGGTTAGAGAGTTAGTTTACCCTCGGTTGTTTTTCGAGTCTTTTATAAATTTAAATTTTAAAGGGTAGATTTTTAGCTCAACGATTAGTTGGTGTGTTTTTCTCTCAACAGAATTTTGGCGCCGTTGCCGGATAAGTGTGCTATTTGTAATATCTTCGTGTGTGTGTTTTCTGTTTTTTTGTTTTCAATTTTAAGTAAAAAAGAAAATAATAAAAAAAAAAAACTCACTCGGTAATTACCGAGAGAAAAAAATATATTATTGTTTTCTTGTTGTTTTATGAGATCTTGCAGTTTGAGCTTAAATGGATGGATTTTTCAATCAATATTACTCACACTGAACACCAATACCCTTACCAAACTCGGGCACTGAGCAATATTATCAACAACGATATATGCACGAGCCTCGGTATCAACAAACGAGTAACCGAGATTTTTGGTCCTATAATTGCCTTAGTGCATACCAGGACCCGAATTATGGTTATTCAAGTTATGAACCACAATATTATGAGGGTTGTCCAAACTGCGGTACTTATCAAGATTACGGTGTTCATACTCAACGCGTTGATAGCTTCACCCATATTCACCACTTGATCAATATGCGGAATGGCAAGAGCCTACTACTCACCTCGAATGAATCGAAGTCGGTATGATCGAGTTGTTCCCGTGCCACAAAAAGTTTTACCAACAGTCAAATGGAACAACTAGATCGATTGGAACAAATCTTGCAAAACATGCAAGAGTTCAATATAAGTCTTTGTATCCGCCATAAAAATCTTCAAGAGAGGTGGTGCAGTTGATTGAAATAATGGGGTTCGAGCGGGAAAAAAGCGCGGTGCAATAGAGGTGGTTAAGGATGAGGAGGTACTCATTGAAGAAGTTCGGGGATGAGAATGAGGTTGATGATTCAATTTCTATAAGGCGAGTTAGTGAAGCACGCATACATTGACACTTGTTTAGCTATTGAGGGCGATTTCAGCGATGAGTATGATAAACAAGTGTTCATGGGTAGTTGGGATGAGGAAGAATTCAATAAACTATCTCGCAACTTGGACTAATGAGGAGTGGATAGAAGTTTTAGAAGAGATTGACAAGGAAAGTTACGATTACCACAAGGTGGTAGGAAAGAAGATGAGGGAGAGGCATGGTGATATGCCCAGATTTGCAAAGAGAGATGAGGCCCACATCTGGCTGGGGAGGCCATGATGCTTGAGAGACCTTATAATAAGCTTGGAAATCTAGAGCCACCGGGAGAGTTGTTTGTGTACTCCCGATGAATGAACTTTATGGAATGTCAAAGAAGATGGTTCGACTGACTTGATAAAAGAAGACTACATGGTTTGGGAGGAGTTGGCATCGAGGACTAAAAGAGAGTGCGTTTTCTAGACAATTTAATTTACCGTGGTTCTCGCATTGTTAATTTTTCTTAAGCTATTGATCTTCTTGAGTTCGATTTTGGTTGATGATTTGTAATTAGTCGAGCCAACGACGTAAAACAAAAGCGCTTGGGGAGGCAACCCGCCTTAATAAAATCGTGTGAAATAATAATAATAATAATAATAATTTGGATAAGACTAGTTTTAATGAAATGTAGAATCAGTATGGAAGATTAACACTAAGCACAACTAAGTCTCATGATGAATGTTTGAATATCATTTAAAGGAGCGATTAGGTGGTTATCCGAAAATCCCGAGGTATAACAAAGATAAAATTCAAATGCTTCATTTCTTGGACTTAGGTTGTTAAACCCTTGAGGATCTGGGTATAAAAGACTCAATACTTTTTAAGTACATTTCATTTTATAGTCTGTTTCCAATATGAATTTATGCCTTGATCATGATATATATGTATCGTTTGATGCTTTCTATTTGCCTATCGAATTTTACGACGTGTGGGGCCATTTTCTTATTATTCCCATATTCTATTCGATGTTTTGGCACGAGGACCATGTCCGTGTTTGCTTTGTTTTAGTTGTTTTTATATAGGAATTCGGTCGTGCTTTCATAGTTTTATTCTACGGGATTCGTAGCACCTTTCTGCCGGGTTTATAAGCTAAGTCTTCCTCTCTATCTCATTCACATACTTGGGACACTGCAGGTTCGTAAGTGGGGGGTAGAGTCGGGATTGGTCTAGAAAAGGCATGAAGTGTTTCATTTTGTATCAGAAAATCCCTTAGTTTTCGATTTTTTTTTCGAACATTAATGCGTTGATTAAAATAAATTGTATAAGGCATATATTTCATGGATTTGAAGATGTAATGATCAATTTGGATATGTATAACCAATGTGAACCGTAAGTGCATTGTAATTCCAAATATATTTGTGTAACATGACTTCTTTCACGTAAGCCTTTGATAATGAAGCGAAAATTTTAAACTCTATCCATTCAGTATCCTAGTGGTTATTCGAGAGATTTGCAGTAATTTAGTACCTAACTTACGAGCGTGTATCTTGTGAATATCTCAAAGGTTTGAATGTGATAAAAGAATATCAAACTAAGTTGAATTATATTTATGTCGGTTGTAGCTACCAATGATTTGAGTGCGGTAGGGTGTTATCATGAAGCGTCTATATCACTATGAGGTTTAAAAGCTCCCGACGCTAATGATAGTAGTCCAACTAGGGTGTTATCACGAAAACGTCCTATTCTTTGGGAATGAAGGCATATGCTACAAATGTGAAAAAAAAATAGTTCATGAAAAAAAAAAGAAGAAAAAAATAACAATAAGGAAATTTGGTTAAGCATGGTTGAAAACTTAGTTATCTTACACTATCCCTAGTATAAAGCCCGAATGATATGCTTTATGGATTATCCTAATAAGTACATGGGAGGATGTTGTGTGGAATCTATTCACGCTATACCTAGGAAAGTCATTAGGGTATGTCTCGAATGGATATTTATGCGTATTGCTTGAATTATTCAAGAGAGGATAGTGGAAATTGAAAAGGCATTGTCACACACACACTCTGTTATACATTTATATTGAGGTTAACATGTGGTTATGATTTAAAAGGTTGCATCATCTGGTTTGTCCTTTACATCTTATCTTCATGAATTTATCCCTTATTCATCTTTATTTTATCGCTTGTTTTGCTTTCGAGGACGATCAAAAGCTAAGTGGGGTTGTTGTTAAGGGACAAATTCATAGTTATTATTATAACTTTTTACCCCACTTACGATATCATTTTGAGCATTATTATATGATTTAGTCATAAATTCCTTAGATTTATCTAAGTATGTTAGTAGTAATAATTATGTAAAATATCGTATTTTATAAGTTTTGTACGGTTTAGTAACCGGAGAGTCGTGTCGGTTCGGCTTGGTATTTTGTGCTTTATTGCGAAATTATAGGTTGACCAAGATTCCGAGTAACGATATATTTTGAGGCCTAAAATATGGATTTTGAGGGAAGAAGAAGATGCCACGAGTTTACGAGTTAAGCGAATCAATTTTGTCCAACGCACTTCTACCGTAACCTGTTTTTCGATGGAAATTTGACCCGACTTAGAGGCATTTTCAGGGAAGAGTTCTTGACGAAAGTCGTAGATATTTAAATGTGCTTTCCGCGCGCATTTTGAATCACGTCAATCGGTCTACAACTCAAGTTATGAATTTTTTGAACAACAGTGATATCTCGGGACGAATCGGAGATATTTTGTCCCAAATTGTTGCATGTTACTTGCAATTATTCCTCCCCAACAAACTCCATCTTGTCATGACTCACCATCTTCATCTGCTAAAGTCATCATCACCTTCACATGCTTTTGGTGATTCACCACTTCTCCCCAAAATACACCTCCTCATATATCTCTCTCCTATATAAACTCCTCCATCTCCATTGATCTTCCTTGCCCCTTTCTTGGCCAACTTTGGCGCCCCTCTCCTTCCTCCCATCCTTCTTCTTATTTTATTATGTTTGGAGGGCTAGATATATATATATATATATATATATATATATATATATATATATATATATAATATATATATAATATATATATATAGTTATCGTTATATATATATATATATATATATATATATATATATATATATATATATATATATGTATCTATTTATGTATTTATATATATATATATATATATGTTGTTATAATATCGTTTTCATTTCTGTTTTTAGTTTTGTTTCTTTTCTTTATTGTCTTTTATATATCTATATATATATACATATATATATATATATATATATATATATATATATATATATATATATATATATATATATATATATATATATATATATATATATATATATATATATCTATATATATATATTATATATTTCGTTGTTATTTTAGTTTATATGAGTGGTTAAGGCTCGGTCTTTAGGACCACCACTTGTGAAGCCACCCTCATCCTGATTAAATAAGGATTTATGTTTATTAAGTAAGATTTAGCATTCTACCTTCATGTTTAGACTTGTTTAAAGTGTAATGTAGTGTTGCATGCTATTCAATTTAGATCACGAAAGTTGATGAATTCGTAGATTACAGTGAAGGAGAATGATAATATTCTTCCAACATCGTAAGTTGAGGGTGAATGTTGTTAGATTAGGATTTTATATCCAAATCTTTGTTTCATAAAATCTTTAGTTGTACCCTGTGGTAAACTAATCAGCGGGCGCTAAATTCGAAGAGAAAGTACCGCCTCTTTAGCAGATTATTAATCCAAGACTTACAAATGAATGTGTCTTTCTTGTTAATTTCGGTGGGGTGGTGGAACAATGGTGCGTCTTAGTTGTTTTAATTATTATTTTTGTCTTTGTTCACTTTGGTATTTACAAACCACTTATCTCTTTGGGATCGACGCAAATCTCTCATAAATTTATCCTAACAATTGATCCGTCTTTCTCTGCTTTGGTTAGAGAGTTAGTTTCACCACGCGGTTGTTTTAGTCTTTTATAAATTTAAATTTTAAAGGGTAGATTTTTCACTCAACAGTTAGTTGGTGTGTTTTTCTCTCAATAGCAAGCTTGGACATATAAAGTCCTTACCTTCCACGTACGTACGTAGAACATTGTCATCGATATTATCAGAATATCGAACACAATGACAGTAATCTACGCCATTCCCCACAGAATTACAAATCAAAAGAATCCACACAACTGAAAGGAACAACGCAAAATTGCAGCTTTACAAATTTTCACGGCCTTTGGGGGTGGGCTTTCTTACCTTGTTCAGCATGATCAACAACGTACAGTGAGAGTATCGAGTAAAAACAATTTTTTATCATAAGAAGTGAAGAACAGGAGCAAAGGCCATCAATACATGTGAGTATCTCCCGTGAGCCATTTTTGACATTTCCCGAATGCAAGAGGAAAACAACATCAAATACAACTGTTAGCCATAAATACTTGTATTTCTTCATCTCAGCTATTCACAAATGTGATCACTAAGACTTGAAAGAGAAAAATATAAGTCCATCCACATAATTTTCAGCCTCAGGTGAGAATAATAGTTTTTTTCTCAGGTGAATCACAGTAGCATCAATGTTATAGAAGAGTTCCCTACATTTTTTCATACATATAATAAGAGGATGTCTAATGGAAGGACTGGTATGTCCAAATGTTTTACTTTTCAATTATAAGACTGTAACTTGTCTTTAATCATGTATTTTTGTGAAGCTAGGTAATGTAATACATCAATAACACATACTTGCATTCAAATTGGCAAGGTGAATAGTATGCACAATTGTCATAACTCATAATGTGAATCATGCATCAAAAGATTATTAGTAGCCTAAACCTAGCAGCCAAAACAAAAATATCTTAAATTCAAAATACAAAAAACTTTTTTTAATGGATGAGACAAATTGATTACGTCGATGCACGATGCTATTCAAAAATGTATGCATCACATAGTTTACAGAAAGATATGGAATTCATATTGCTAAATTCAGTACCACAAAAAATTGTTACTACCATTTTGACAATATTGTTTGATGTTCCTGATAGCATGACAAACGAATTGTATTACTTATCTCCGACTACATTTCATGTTCTTTCTCTCTACAAACATTAACAATAAAATGTACTAAATAGATAAGAGAATCAACTTCTAACTCAATAATTGGTTGCATACCTCTATTTCCCTTATACGGAAATTGGTAATGTCGTTTGAAATGAGCCTTGTTGTTATGAGCTTTAATAATCATCTGCACATAGAGAAGGAATGGGAAAAAAAAAGTCAACCTAAAAGTTCTCAAAGCATAGCCTTGACCTGACAGTAAGAACTACACGGATGTACATACATTGAAAAATATAAAGCTGAAAAACTCAGAACCACACAAATGTAGAGACCGATTCTAAGTTATCAGAGTCATCAAGCCTGAAAATTCAAGAATTTTCAAATATTAGACGGAGCAACATGCATTGCTGCAAGTTTGAACAATTGTTTCTATAAAGTAAAATCAATACCCATCCTAAATAAGATATTGTTGTATATTTTCAGGGTACATATGTAACAAACACTTATGTTAGGCACATCACTAATTCAAATGTATATTTCAATAGCCGAGAACATAAGAAATACTGCATACCTAAGATAGTCACAACAGTCATTCAAATGTATACCTAAACCTGCACCTAAGATAGGCATACAAATAATTATATTGTTAGTTCATATTCATAGTAGTACAAAAAAACACTCACAAGTTAGATTCCAACAGATTTTAAAATATTAATCAAAGAATAAGCAATACAAAAGAAAATAAATAAAACACAGTGTAATAGTGCCACCATTAAAACCCAAATCCCCAAGGAAAACAAACAATGTCGAAAACGAAACAATAAACGATTAAATACTCACCAGGGGTCACAATAAGCTCTTCAACATCTGTTAAAAAAATATATAAGAAAGAAGAATAAGAAAACAAAGTTGAGCAACATTCAAGTAGAAACCTTACGACCTCAATAAAAAAATGGTCAAGACAACGAAAAATAAGGAATCCAAGCAGCGAATATGTGCACAAATGTGACAAATGTAAAAAGTAATAGAGAGAACCAAAAGCAAAAAGCTTAAAGAAAGGTAAAAACAAAATTACGAAGATTCACCCGAGATAATGAGCAAGTTTCACCGATTTCCTGCCGATTAGCTACAGAGAGAAGAGCAGCGCAACTGTAGAAAACGAAGAGTTCAGCTTAGGTTAATAGAAAATCATGCTATCAAGTTTTCACCGGTGTAATGGCCAATGGGTTAGGCCAATGTTAAGTTTCTATTCATATTCTTTGAGTTCGTATATTGATCATTACTATCCAAATCTACCATTTCCCCCATATTCCTCAACAAATCCATTTACTTCTAAATTATGCCATGAAAATTTAAGAAGTTAATCCATCCAGCTGTGAACATATTAAACAAACCAAAATCAAGTTTTTTTTTACGTAACATAAAAGAAAATGTATCTCATAGGTAATATCAGCAATTGTTATATTAGAAGCAATTAACTATATTGATCAGTGTCCGGCTAAACAACTTTTCACTATATTGATCTACTTGAAGTGGCAACAATATACTTCAACACCCGTTACAACATCAGCAATTGCTGTCAACAATCAAAGATGATACGTTTACGTATATCAACAATTCAGTCAAAAAGCTTGTTCCACGTAAATTTATAAATGAGATGGAATTTCTTCGTGAGTTCTTCTATGACTCATTTCATGAGAGAGATCGACTCGATTTGGTTTTTTTAGAGTTCTAGCTCGAGTCGAGCTACTCGAATAATTAACCGAGCGAGGCTCGAGTTTTAAAATATAATGTCGAGTAGCTCATGAGCTTAATCGAGCTTGATTAAATAATTATTTAATTAATTTAATTTATTAAATTTATTATAAATATTATTTTTATTATTAAAAAATATTATTAAATTCGGTATTAGGCAGGCCGAGCTTGAATTTACCATATTTAGTTAAATGAATTCTAGGATAATAATCGAGCTTACGAGTCAGTCGAGAACTTTATCAGTCTTAACGAGTCGAGTTCGATCTTGATTTTTATGGCTCGATCGAGCTCGAACCAGTTTCGAGCCCAAACTTTTAGTCGAGTCATTTCGTTCGCAGAGAAGTATCATTTCATTCTAATTTCGATTACACCCTAGTTCCACGGCAGGTTAAAACAGATTTTCACATGGTTCTGATCCACATAAGTTGGCAACTTTATAGTCCAACAACACTATACTACCTCAACAAATACTTTCAACTTTCAACTAATCAACGGTCATTATCAACAAGGAGTATTTTTCCGAGAACAAATTTTTCATTGATTATCAACAAGGAGTATTTTTCCGAGAACAAATTTTTCATTGAAAACCTATGGAAATAGTTAACAGTGGTTGAACATTCACACTATCCATGATTTCAAATCTCATTATAATCTTACATCATCCTGAACATGTAGCTGGAAAACTAAACAGACGGTTGGGAACATGAAGATCCGTAAATAAGAACCAAAAAATGAAAAGAAAAAAAAAACAGAATACCATTACTGTTAATAATCCACTATGAAGCTGCAAAACAAAGATTAGTTAATTAAAAAGGAAAAAAGTATTCAGAAAATAGAAAACAAAATACAAAGTGAACCCACCTATCAAACACAAGCATTCTCCTAAACAGAGAATCAACAAATTCACCATACCAGAAATTCCAATATCTTGAAAACGGTAGATAGGTAAATCATAATGGCCATTGTTAATTCATCCTCACCGACAAATTGAACACCTGGAAGTTGATTCGAAGTTTCCAACTAAATTCTAAGTTGTTGGTCCCTTGAAAAGGCTTTGGTTAAGTTTAAAGAGGGGGGGAGGGGGTGAATAAACTTAACACTTAAAACTTTTTCGGAGTTGTACAAACTCAGCAGGGTCAGTAGCATGCTGACTGTCAGTAGTCTGCTGGTTAATAAATAACTAAGTTTGTTGCAGCGGATTATACGAAAATTAAGCCTTTAAAGTTGTTGTTAAAAGGTGATACTAAGTATTAGATACTCAGTAGTGTAAGTGTGTGATACAGTTGCTAGTTTCAGCAACAAAAAGTAAATGCAAAAAGTAAGTAGGCAGATTTTATAGTGGTTCCAGGTGGTGTAATCCTGTCAGTCCACTCTTCTCCTGCGATGTTGGAGGTAATTCACTAGAGATCTTTGAGGTAGCTGTTACAAAAATCCCTAAGTTGTCTGTCCTTCACCAATAACTATGGCTTCACAAACTGAACACTTGAAACAGGTGGGATTGCTGTTTCAAAGTATTTCACTGGTCCTTGAAGGGTAGGATTGCCTCTTCACCAGCTCCACCACAAACAACAGTCCTTGACACCCAAATGATGCTTCATTGTCTTCAGCAGGTTTCTTGTAAAAGAAAGTTTGAATCAAATGATTGATTCAAAGGTAGGCAGCTTGATCAGGATGAAATGATTAGTAGCTTGAAGTCTTCAAGTGTGAATACTTGATGTAACTTGATAGCAGGTTACACTTGAAGAAATTTTCAGGATCAGTAGCTTTAAGTTCAGTAGGTTCAGCAGGGTGTTTTACTTGATCTTAAACAGATAGCTTCGTATGGATTGTAATTTTGTTCATCATCTTCAAACAGAGTCAAGAGTCCTCTATTTATAGGTAGAGAACATGTGACTTGTGTTTGAAATTCAAATAGCCGTTTCAGACTTGTCTTCATCTTGACTTGCTTTTACATTGTTCTGGGTGACATTTGTCGATTCCTTTTGTGATCATCCATCTGTCCACCCACCTTTGACTTGTGTCCATTGGATAAAACTCTGAATCTTCTCAACGTTCCTTTAATCTTGACCATTGATCTGTTGATTAAATCAAGACTTGTAACGTGTCATTTTCCATGTAATCTTCCAATGTAACCTTTGATTAAATCAAAGTATATACTCAATGAGATGTATGATGTTAATCGATCTCTTTTGAAGTATATGGCGATCGATGTGTTTAATAACACTTGGTGTTATTTTATATCTAACTTTTTGGTTGTGAAGTTAGAGTACACCATTTAATTCATAACTAAGTTCCAATTAACACTTAACTTATGGAACTTAGACCTTGTACACAAAGTATATGTAATCGGTTTAGGTCATCACAGACTTCCCTAAATTCTGATTCCATATCCTTGACTTTAAATACTAAGTTTGGTTCCTTAGCCTTCAATTACTGAGTTTGAGCCCTCAGCCTTCAGTCTTCAACAGGTTCCTAACTAGTCTACTGACCTAGTCACCCTACTGACCTAGACAGGTCTGTTGATGCATATCAGCTGACCTACTTACAATGCTTGTTTGATCAAACCTATACAAAGATCAAACTCTAGTAAGCCTATACATTTAATCTAGACAACTTTTTGCCTTTGCTCTATAACAGCTAGTTTGACACTCATTACTAAAACTTAAAAATATGTCCAACATGAGTATTAATCAAATTATAAACATAAAAGAAAAGAAATAAAATCAATGTGTTATGGTACCACTGTGAAAGGCTGAAGTTCCAAAATGAACAAATTATGCAGAGAAAGAAGAACACATACAGATCAAATACTCACCAGGGTGACATGGAGTGAATTCTTCATGATCCCAGGAAAAGCATAAGAAGACAAATAAGTAAACAAATATGAGGGAAAAATAAATTAGCTAAAAATGTAGTACTTTAAAAACAAAGAAGGTAGGCTAAAAATATACTTTGTATGAAGACGAAGAAGAGAGCATCTGCAAAAACGGGGAGAAAGAAACATAGATTAGAAAAGCAGCAACTTTACTTCAAGTTAGAAAGATTTCATACCAGGGCTGCAAATCTTTGAAAAAAATGGTAACCCCTGCAGATATCAAAACATTAAAAGAAAAAAAATTAAAAAAAAATGTAAAAAATTGAACAATATCACAAGCATCTGCACCTCTTAAACTTCTTCATCATCCTCATCACTATCATCTTCTTCGCTTCCATCACCATCGTCGTCATCATCGTCACCGCCTTCGTCGTTCTCTTCTTCATCATCTTTTCCCTCCTCATCTTCATCGTCATCCACCACATATAGAAAGGGGAGTAGAAACTAAGAACAATGCAAAAGCGATTTTTTTTCTCAAAGAAGTCGGAGACAAAAGATCGAAGAAGGTCTAAACAGACGTCGGCGGGAGAAAGCTGGAGTCTTTAGGTAAGAAGAAATGGGATTTGAACGAAGAGTATTAGCTAGGTTTCAAAAAGCATATAACACCTATGGGCTATCCCAAGTTGAAAAGAAAAGGCCTGTTGGATTTTTGTGGCCCAGATTATTTTTTTTTTTGACAATTTTTAACCATTATTAATTTATAAACTACCACAGATTACTTTAATGGACTGGGCCGAATGAATAGTAATGGACTGGGCCGACATGAACAGTAAAAAAGAGAGGAACCAATCACAAAAAAACAAGTGTCAAAAGGAGGTTAAATGCCTTCCTTTCTATTAGATAGGTGGTAGATGAGATACAAGTAAAATAGAAGATAGCAGGAGTAGTCATACCAATCCAATTGGGATTTCTCTTCCTAATCCTACTATATCTCTTTATATAATAGAAGATAATACACTGACATCAAAAAGCGTTCTAATTTACTGTGTGAAAATAATATAAAATAATACATATTTACATTATCTGACATCTCGATTCAAAACATTCCACACCGTTTCTATCTATTTATCTATAACATTAAAATATTTATTTTAGATATAAAACACCTAAAAGAACATCTACTACAAAGTGCCAGGTGTTGTATATACAAAATAAATAAAAAAAAAAAAGCGATGAAATATGATCTACAATGGATGAAATTTATCTGCAAAAATATTTAGGTATGGTGAATAGTGTTGTTACATATATGAAACAACACTATTCACCATACCTAAATATTTTTAGTGTATAAATTTCATCTAACTATAGATCATATTTTTGACCGATTTTTTTTTCTATTTCTATTTTAGATATAGGGCACCTAATAGAACACTCTTCTACTGAAGTGCTTGCAAGAGTGTGTGAGGAGTGACACTTGTTTTTTTTTTTTTGTTCGCCGATTTTACTGTTCATCGACCCAAAAGCCTACTTTTTCTTGTTCATCTTCTTTTACTGTTCATCGATCCAGCCCATCTTTCTTCACTGTTCATCAACCATGCATTTTACTATTCATCTTTTTTTTTTTCCATTTTTTTAATCTGCATATTAGCATTAATTTAATCTTTTTATGTGTGTTGTGCTTAAGATGTATCCGATTCCAATTTAATCACATATTATTTTGCTTTGTGTCTGAACCACACAACCCTATCGAGATAGACACCAAAATCATTACCGAGAAGAAAAATGGATCGGAAACAACCCCACACACCCCTTCTTTTTATTTGTTTTATTTTATATATTTGGCTATACTTCTCGACGAAGGAAACAGACATAACATTAATATTTTATTACTCTATCCATTCCTATTTATATGTCGCAGTTGCCGAAATCAATTTTTTTATAATATGAAATCCGATGAACAGTAAAAATTGAAATTCTTTGGGCGATGAACATGAATTAAATGGGTTATGAAGTTAAATACTATTTTCTACATTTCTTCGTATTTAATATCGTCAAATAAGTTAAAACTTATAGCATGGGTACGCCGTTAGTTAGTTTTAGTGTGAATAAAGCCAATTTTTACTAATACCATGATAAATGTATTTTATTGATGAGTGTTAAATGTAATTTGAAACTTTTGTTTTTTTTATTAGGTGTCTTTGTAAGTAAGTCGAAAATATTTGTCTAATTGTCGTCATGTTAAATAATTGACATCATAATTTGTTGTATAATATCAATACCGGCTAAATTTCGTCATTTATATTGTGTTGTACTTAAAATGTGTGGAGTGATATTTTAGTTAAAATGTATTTTATATTTAATTGTTTTTGACATTAAGGTAACATTCATCTTGCGTGAATCTTTCCGTGCGTTACTTGAGATCTGCTTTTACTAGTCCTATTATATAAGAAGAGAAGGGTTGAGGGAGGTGACAAGTGTTTTTTTGTCCCTTTTTTATATTTTTATCTTTGTTAATGTGCCGGTAGTGAGTTTTTTTATTTTTATTTTTATAATTATTATCTTGTTTTACGCATGGCGGCTGGCGAAAAAAAGTTTTTTTTAACTGTTTATCGGCCCGGTCCAGATTTTTTTTTTCTTTTGTTCTTTTATTTTTTTTAGGCCCAGTCCAGAAATATTTTTTAAAATTTGTTTTAATTGTTTTATTGGTTCTTTTATTTATTTTTTAACTTTTCATCGGCCCAGTCCAGAAAAGGAAATTAAAATGGTTTAGCCCAAAATGATATTGATAAAGTGAACTCCGAATCAAACATTCATTGCTCGAAATCACTGGAATGAGAAAGGAAATGGACAAACTGCCGGATTTTACTGAGAATCGAAAGGATTCGCATTGAATGTGGGGGAAAATCGGATGAAATGGCAATGAGATGGAAAAACAAAGTTTTCCATAAAATTCGTCTAAGAAATGAGTAATCAGATCAAGTTTAGGGGCTTTTGATAAAATAAAAAAAAAATAAAAAAAAAACCGCGGGTCAAAGGCTGTTAAGACGGTTGGGCCAAACTTTTGTGAAACACGGCCTCACAAAAAGATGGCAGATCAGATTTTTATTTCATTCAGTCCAACAACCAATAAAAAAAGTCCAATGAATAATGAAATTATTAACCAAACAAATTGGTAAAAGAACTAATTAAAAATCTAATTAATTATTTAAATTCCTGCCAAAATGATATTGATAAAGTGAACTCCGAATCAAACATTCATTGCTCGAAATCACTGGAATAAGGAAGGAAATGGACAAACTACAGGATATTAATGAGAATCAAAAGGATTCGCATTGAATGTGGGGAAAAAGTAGATGAAGCGGTAATGAGATGGAAAAGCAGTGTTTTCCAGAAAATCCGCCAAAGAAATGAGTAATCAGATCAAGTTTAGGGGATTTTGATAAATAAAAAAATAAAAAAATAAAAACTCAGGTCAAAGGTTGTTAAGAGGTTTGAGCCAGACTTTTGTGAAACCCGGCCTCACAAAAAAATGACAGATCAGCGTTTTATTTCATTCTGTCCAATAGCCAATAAAAATTCCAATCAATAATTAAATTAATTAATTAGATTATTAACCAAACAAATTGGTAAAATAACTAATTAAAAATCTAATTAATTATTTAAATTCCTGCCAAAATGATATTGATAAAGTGAACTCCGAATCAAACATTCATTGCTCGAAATCACTGGAATAAGAAAGGAAATGGACAAACTGCCGGATTTTACTGAGAATCGAAAGGATTCGCATTGAATGTGGGGAAAAAACGGATGAAACGGCAATGAGATGGAAAAACAGAGTTTTCCATAAAAATTCAGCTAATAAATGAGTTATCGGATCAAGTTTAGGGGATTTGATAAAATTAAAAAAAAACGCGGGTCAAAGGCTGTTAAGAGGGTTGAGCCAGACTTTTGTGAAACACGGCCTCATAAAAAAAATGGCAGATCAGTTTTTATTTCATTCAGTCCAACAGCCAATAAAAAGTCCAATGAATAATTAAATTAATTAATTAGATTATTAACCAAACAAATTGGTAAAATAACTAATTAAAAATCTAATTAATTATTTAAATTCCTGCCAAAATGATATTGATAAAGTGAATATATTGTATTTATAATTTTTATTATAATAATAAAGGGTCTATGTCGTTTCTTGTTCCTCGCGATGCTCTCTTTCAATTTCAAAAGCAGATAGTTGCATAAGATGACTGTAAGAAACATCACAAAAATATGGCCAAAAAAACAAACACAAAACGCAGAAACTATGTTGTAATCAACTTTTAAGCTTTACCAAACTAAGACCATATATGCATGTGTTATATTCTAAAATCCGTGAGAAAAATGAAACAATACCGTGGTTAAGTCATATCCAAAATGTATTACTCAAACCAAGTTTTATGTCTTATATTTTAATATTTACTTTAAAGCAATGTTTCTATACCGAGGGCATTATCAAGGCATTGCGATGCAAGGCCCAAATCACACTAGTATAGTGTATTGTTGATTTAATTTCTATGGAAATTCGAATTGTGTAGTTACCATGGCCGTTAAAATTAGCCTAGATCTACGAATACAAAAAAAGGGTTCGGTAGTGTCGAAAGGTGTCGATTTTGTGTCGTGGAGTGTTGATAGTGTGTTAGATTTTAATTAAAATTTTAATTAATATTCATTTCATACACCTGTTGGATATGGCGTCGGGGTGTATCGAAGCGTGTCGTGTCGTGTTTTTGGTAGAACACGTGTTGTTGCAAATAATGTCAAAGATAGCTTCATTTTTTCGGTTAGAATAGATTTAAGTATTAATTGAAAAAAATTGTTCAGTAGTGTCGAAAAGTATCCATACGATATCGGGAGGTGTCGAAGATGTGTCGGATATTCATTTCATCAACCGACACGTGCCGGACATGTCATCGTAATGTATCAGAGCGTATCATGTCGTGTTGGTTGTCGGACACGTATCGTATACCCTTTTATAGTTTACTCGGGCTTATCATTTCAGTCCTCTATGATTATTACATGTACTGATTCACTTTTGATTTTTACATTTCAATGATTATAAAAATAAACCGGGGCACCGCTCGTGCGGAGCACGAATGTTTACTTTCCTAGTATATACCTATTTATAATAACCAGTTGGGAAACTCCAAAGGGGGTGTCCACGTGTATTTTTTTTTTTTTTTCGTTTAGCCGGCCTGCCTAAAAAAGATTTTTTTTTTTTTCGTTGTGGCGCCCAGAAAAAAAAAGTTTTTTTTTTTTTTTGAAGGGTTTGAGTTAAATTGTTCCATTTTAGAGGACTCAATTGTATTTTTAATCTACACATTAGCTTTAATTTATTCTTAATCTTATTATGTGTGTTGTGCTTAAGATGTATCCGATTCCAATTTAATTACATTTGGAAAATGTCAAAGAAGCACAATTATGTATCCCCCATTTCATATCCAACGAGTGTGTACAAGCCGCGCGTTGTGCGGCCTTCCCATCTAGTACCTACTTATATGAAGAGGTGGGAAAAATGCCCTCAAGCTGTACACGTCGCCTCTATTTCCAATTAAATCGCGTGTGGGCTTTTTATCTCTACGATTTTTTACACAGCCCAGCAACAGAGAAAATGGGTCCAGCAAAAAAAGCCCCCTTCTAATTCATTTAGTTCAGGTTGTCGTGCAGGGTTTCATTTCTAGAAGGGTTGTTCTATCTCACTCCGCCTCCTTCTTCTTCAGATCGATATCCACCGTCTTCGCCGTGTAAATCCGCCGTCGTCCCTTAGCCAACTGCGACCACCCATTGTTTCTTGTGGTAGAACTGACCACTTTCCGTCGTTACTTTGCTTCAATCGATGCTTCCAAATTGGATCGACGCCTCCAAGTTTGACTTCTCCATCAGCCAAATGCGGCGACGCATTGTTTCTTGTGGTAAAGCTGACAACTTTCCGTCGTAGCTTTGCTTCAATCGATGCTTCGAAAGTGGATCAACGCCTCCAAGCCTCTATCTCTCAGTAGCTTTAACCACTAAGCGAGACACCGTCGAAGTTTGCCGCCGCCACCGGAAAATCGCCAGAAAATGGCCTTCTTCATTCTCCTTAGAACGAACAAACCCGTAAGCCTGGTGTTGAATTGTATGGTGTTCTGATGTAGCCCAATTCAAGAGGAATATTGAGTCTTTTATTCAGTCTTTTAATTAGTCTTTTATTATCCCACATTGGTTAATTGTCTTTTATATTTATTATTATTTTTAATTATTGTTATTTTGTCCCACATTGCTAAAATGGCAATTGGACTTGGAGTCTGTAGCCTATATAAGGCATTTCCTTGTATTTGAATAGGTAGCTTATTATTGAATCAAAAAACTATTTTGGTTGAAATTCAGAGATTGAATTTTCATCATAAGAAACTTTCAGCGATTGGGTTTCTTTCAAGAAGTTTTCAGAGATTGGACTTCTTGCGATTATCCTGAGACGGGATAATTGGGTGATCTTCCTGAGACGGGATTATCACAAAGCAGTAGTAATCTGAGACGGGTTGCTACATATCCCTTTTGTTATTTTGTTATATATATTCAAAAAGCCATAAAAAATATACTTTTCAAAGCAGAATCGTTTGTTGTGCTTTAATCAACGATCCTACGAGAATCGGTTTGCATCAAGTGGTATCAGAGAATAGGCGATTAAAGCAACAACAGCTGCTGCGTTCTTGACAGAAATCTGCAGCGTTTTCTTAGAGTTCCTGGCGTTCTTGTTCTCCGAGAAACCCTAACTGCAGCCTTATATTCGTCACTTGCTGCTGCATTCGACCCTTTCTTGATCATCATCAAGAAGCCCTAATTTGGCCGACCGTTATCACAAGGAAATGTCTTATATAGGCTACAGACTCCAAGTCCAATTGCCATTTTAGCAATGTGGGACAAAATAACAATAATTAAAAATAATAATAAATATAAAAGACAATTAACCAATGTGGGATAATAAAAGACTAATTAAAAGACTGAATAAAAGACCCAATATTCCTCTTGAATTGGGCTACATCATGTTCAATTGTTTGAGTCGTTGCCAACTGAATTGTTATGTTTTATAAATATCAAAGTGATAGATTAATTGTGTTTATTTGAGTCTTTAGCAGACTTGAACATTTGAGAAGCTAATCTTTTACGTTCTGGTACTTTGTTGTATGAACTGAAATATGTGCGGTCGAGGCGACGTCCTCGTCTTCTTCTCCTTTGGAGGACCCGAACTTAAGCTCTTCAGTGAGGTCGAAGTTTGAGAAGATGATAAGGGAGGCACAGAACAAAGTTTTTGATGCTATTGAAGAGGTTGATAATGGTAAAAAGTTCAAGCAAGATGTGTGGTCGAGGCCCGGTATGAATTTTTTTTTGGATATCCTGAAATTTGATTGTTGTCATTTGTAATTTTGATGTGTTTCATATCTCTGTTTTGTTTTTTATTTTAATAGTGCTAAAAAACTTTATATTGTGCTCACTTCTTTTGCAATTTGTTTATCGTTTCAGGATTTGAACTTACGGGACAAGTAATGCAGGGCCTTGGAGATGGTTTGATGAATCCATGTTAGACTGTTGTGACTTGTGAACCATTGGAGAAGGTCAAATGCAAAGGCATTCCATTTGGGAAAGTGGTATGCTTGGCTCGTTGTTCTGGAGTAAAATTTGAAGCTTTTCGAGCCAATCCGAGCGCAATTGGTGATTTTCGTAAATATGTGTGAATATGTGATGGCGTGTTCCAACTCTGATAGTTGTCACGTGATATCATCTTATCTTCGATGAGCTTTTCGACAGGTACAGTATATTCACTGTCTCAAGATAATAGAAGAGTTATTATTAACCTTTCTTCCACGTATGGCTGTAAGTGCATCTAACATCTTCTCTTGCAGGCTACATAGTTGCTTCATGTCTAGATCATTCAATTCTTCTCCCATTCTTTGCCTGGGCATTTTTGTAATTTAATATAAAAAAAACTTCAATTAAACTTATATACGAATTTTGTATTCTTATATCTTCAATTAAACTTGTATAATTAATTCTTGAAGGTTTACTGCTGCCTTTATATTCTTCTTTCTGCACAGTGTCATTTAGGAACAAAACAAAACCAAGTAACATATCTAGCAGAAAGGAGGGTGAAGGGGTAGGGCAGGGGGAAGAGGGAGTGTTACCTACAAGCAAAGAAAGGCATACAAACCTGTGATCCTAGAAGAGAAATAATTGCTTGTACTGGAGGTGTTACTACCCAGGTACTGATCAGCTGAGCTATTTTGTTCCATTGTCGAACTCAATGGAAGGCTTGTTGATGAAACTATCGGAGTGAAAATATCTAATGTTGACAATGTTTCAGGTATATATAGATACAATTGGAGATCCCGAAAAGTATTGGGTCAGACTCTCCGAAAAGTTTCCTTATGTTAAATTTTTCGTGGCTAAGAAGGCTGATAGTCTCTATCCTGTTATTAGTGAAGCAGGTATCGTGGCATAGAAGTTAGTTCCTGCATCTTCCTTTTATTTGTTTTAGGTGTTGTGTGTATTGAATAAGTTATGTATATCTATTAATATGTAGGCTATCTTTTGACTTTTTTTAGTCTAGGAATCACACAAACGATCTGCGGTGCTTGGCCCTGTTCATTTGATTTTGTTTGCAGTGTTCTTCAATTCATGCAGTTTGTAAAAAACAAGGCCTCTGTTACTTGATTTCAATTGTGCAGTGTGGCATCTTGACAACCTAGGGCTTATAAATCTAATTGAAAGTTTTTAAATTTGTCTTTGTTCATTGTGTTTTATTTAAATTCCCAGTACATGCACTACCAATATGGTTTTTTTCCCTTTGGAACCCCACTTACCTAGCTGGTATTTATTACAGTTTGTCTTGGAAGAAGGTGTTGCAGTTTCTCTGCCTTGCAAACAAGGAAATTGCTTCAGGTAAGTGTAGTTAGGGGTACTACTTGGCAAACCCCATAGTTAGGGGATCTATTGCAAACCCGTAGTTATGGGATCTACAGAAAATCCTGATTTTGGCAGCAACATCAATATGATGTATGCTTAGCATATTATAAACTATTACCACCTATAAAAATGGTAATAGTATAATAATATGCTTTTTGGTGTATAATATGTTTTGTACTTTCAAAACGATCAACGTTCACATGTTGTAATATATTCCTATTCCATATTCCAGTATTTTATCCTAACCATGTATCCCCGATTTCATATCCACCGAAGTTTGTTTGATAGAACCTTTAAATCGGTTTGTGCTACAAAATTACAAATGCATGTGTATTTCATGCCTTTCTTTTTTCTGTGTTGAAGGTTTTGGTTTTCTCTCTGTCATGTATATATTTTATATAAAAACGGAAAAAAAAGTGGATGCTTTAAAAATAATGGACAACAAATTTTGTGTATGCTGTCGTTACTTATAATGTCATTATTTTGGGGCTGTGTTTTGATAGTAAGAATGTGGTTATCTATAATGTTTACTTTTTGCAGGATGAGCTGTGGTGGTTTCTTCTTCATGGACTTTATCAGGATGAAGTTCTGTTTTGTCTATGTATTTAGGATGAGGTATGCATAACCTTTGATGTTGTTGTTCTAGGTATGAAATGTCGAGAATATGAGGATTGCATAATGTGCATAGCGTTTGCTGATTTGATTACATCATTTGGCAGCTACCTTTTCTACTTTCTTATCCATTGTTGTTGATATTTTACGTCTCGACTCATTTACACCCCTAAGTTGTACTCATTCAATGTCCAAGGGGGGGTTCAAGGAGGATGGGCATTTGATTTCAGATGTTAGTTTCTTGTGAACATGTGACTTTACATGTGATTTTAAACCAAATAATTCTAAAATTCCTTGAAATGTGGCCCTTACTCTTAAGGGACAGCCTTCAAAGTTAACTTTTTCAAGGGGCATGTCACATACAGCTCTACATAAAACAAATGCCACCCCTACACCCCCACAACCCCCCACACCCTACACCCACACCCACGCCCACCCGACACCCACCCCCACACACCCGACACCCACCCACACCCCACACCAACACCCCCACCCACCCTACACCCACCCTCCACACACCCACACCCATATATACACTCACGAAACAAATTCTAATTTCAGATATAATAAGTGTTACCAAACTGTCTAATCAATTTCAGTACTTAAAATATTCAGTTACTTAATTTATTCAAAATTAAGACTTCAGATTTCAGTCTTCAGTTTTAACAAACGGCCCTAATTAAATCATTTTTTTTCTCTTTTAAACAATATTATGATTCCGTTATTTATTTTAAGACACCACTTAAACCTCCACTCATATCAATGATTCCTTAAAAGATACGCAAATAATACAATTTTTTTTTTGTTCATCTGGTGGTAGCCAAGTGGAAAAAAGATTTTTTTGTTTTTGTTTTGTTTTTTTTTTCGTTTCATCGTGCAGTGAGAAAAAAGTTTTTTTTTTTTTGAAGGTTTGAGTTAAATTGTTCCATTTAGAGACTCAATTGTATTTTTAATCTACACATTAGCTTTAATTTATTCTTAATCTTATTATGTGTGTTGTGCTTAAGATGTATCCGATTCCAATTTAATTACATTTGGAAAATGTCAAAGAAGCACAATTATGTATCCCCCATTTCATATCCAACGAGTGTGTACAAGCCGCGCGTTGTGCGGCCTTTCCATCTAGTATATATATAAGTTTATCTTGCTCATACGGTTTCCTTTCATGTTTGCTTTCAATAGCATTATTATTTGTGTGAACTGCATATTTTATAACAAAAATAACTTTTTGCATCTTTGCAACTAATCAACTACTATACAAAGTAGCAAGAAACTACACATACACAAACATATCAGAACTCATAGTATTGCACATTTCTTCGAAGTACCATCATCTTCTTGAACTCCTGATGTAAGCCCAACCCAAGCTGTTAGTCTGGGCCTACGGTACGTCCGGGCTTGAATACCCACCTCCAGCAGAAGGGGAAGCCCGCCAGATTCCAGGGGGTATGTGATGATGATTAGTATCCGGATCATTGCCACCAGCTCTAGCAAGATTATTTGGACCGGCCACTTGGGCCATCATAAGTCTGAACTTGGGCTCTTGGGCCATCATAAGTCGTCTATTATTCGCCACGCATGATCCGATCAACATCAACATTACGCCCAACATCACCATGTACTTCATATCTTCTTACATATACCTTCAAAAACAAAACCAAAAAAAAAAACAATAAACGAAAATAATTAGAAGAAATAATTGTGTATAAATTATTGTCTTATTAAAATTTTGACATACAATTAACAGTATTAAAATTGGCTCAAATATTGATTATTCCACAAGAGAGAGTATCTATATAATTTACTTACCCAAAAGAAGATAATTGGGGTGGATAATGAGTTTTTACATAATAAATGGGGGTTTATATAGTTGCAATATAGGGTAATTATGTGGGACTAAATAGTTATATGTCTACACCTTAGGGTGCAACACAAAGTGGACTTTCCATATTACACCAATAATTTGTTATTTTTAAAACCATTAAAATGATTATGGTGTCCTGTCAAAAAGAAAAAAAAAGATTATGCATGGTGGATAATTTTGAAATATTTGGTCCATAATAATAAGTGTTAATTAATCTCTGTCGCAGTGGAATTTCTGTAGAAATTTGATTTTTGATGTAAGAGTAAGACCATGCATCATTACTTGAAGGTGCAAACTTACTTTTGGGGTGATATTAATTGAATCTATCTATCTTTTACTACAGAAAAGTTCCATAATTGAAAGAGGAAGATCAATTAGTGGATCTTAATAAGTAATCCTATGCATGGTTGCCATTTTAGGTTATTGGTGCTCCATTAATTATCACGTAATGCTTTTGTTGTATACCGACATGTTATAATGAACCAACCTGAAAATCCGAGTAAATTTTTGGATTTAGACTGTTTGGTCATGACTCAAAATCAGTGACGGACCCAGAAAAAATCTCAGTGAGGACACCGGACAAATTTGAAAGGCGAGTGGGGACATCAATAGTGTTTTTACATTTTTTACCTATAAAAACGCGTCGATTTTCAGATCTCAGTGGGGGCCGTGCAACCCCCTTTAAAGAGCTGGGTCCGTCCCTGCTCAAGATTGCGGAAGTTGAATATGAATAAAGGTGGCTATCATAAATATTATCAATACATAATTAGTGCATATGAGAAGTATCCTTGCAATTACAAAACTACTGTTGGAAAATTGATGATTAAAATGGAATATTTTAAATGATATGTCATATTGGGCCTATTGGGCTTAAGTGTGTGAATGAAAAGTGTTATGGAAAGGAAAAATGGGAAGAAGCTATTTCTCCCACATTGGTTGAAAGAAGGAAAAAGAGTCAATATTTATATGATGTTGTTTTAGTGTAGCTGGAATAAGAAACCAACATTATACACGATCTCGCGCGTGCGGGGGCAAATCCAATCCGGATTTCACCTTGGTTTACCCTTTGGCTTGTGCATGCCTGCGTGTCCTGCGTACACGAATGCAGCTCTCGAAGGTTCACAGTCCGAGTCCCTTGAATGCTGCTAAGATGACTGCTCCTATTCCAACGCGATTAAGCTGAAACATATCGAAAAATCTTCTTCCTTCTACCTTTCTTATGACACTAGAGAAAGCAGCTGAAAGCGTGGTGCATCTTGTCGCTGCTAACCGTTCTATCCTGGGATACTAACGTTCCGTTGAAACTCCAAGCACTCGACGGTGAGGGGACGAATTAGTCTTAAGGAAACTGTGTTCAACACAGGGCTCGGTTCAGTTCATCTTGTTAATTCGTTTTCATTTTGCAATTGTAATTCGATTCAGTTGTGTTTTCGTTTTAATTGTAATTGTATTCTGGTCAATGTAATCAGATTGTGCCCCATCTTTAGAGCTGTTAACGAGCCGAGCCGAGCCGAGCCGAGTATTGGTGGTTCGAACTCGAGCTCTTTTAGCTCATGAGCTCGTTCGAGCTCGTTCGTTTGATAAACGAACAAAAAATTCTGTTCGAGCTCGGCTCGTTTAAAAGATGAAATGTTCGAGCTCGTTCGAGCTCGGCTCGTTAGACATATTTTTTCCTTTTGGCTCGACTTTGGCTCGAATTCGGCTCGAGTTCGGTTCGTTAAAATATAAAACATAAAGTGAAAATGTAAAAATAATATGTTAGACATTAAAATTACATATATTACACAACTAAAATTACTATAAAAATATCTAAATATTATATGAATCAAATCTATAATGTCTTAGATGAATGAATTATCCTCTTTTGAGTCAGGGTTACTGTAAATTGATGTATTTATATAAGCATGTTCGCGGACATTATATAAGCATTTTCGCAAACATGTTCGCGAACATTATATAAGCACGTTCGCGAACATAATCGAACGTTCGCGAACCAAGCTCGAGCTCGGCTCGTTAAGCAAACGAGCCTACAGTCATGTTCGAGCTTGGCTCGTTAAGCTAAATGAACAAACGATCACGAATACTAACGAGCCGAACACGAGCTTGTTCACGAGCGGCTCTGTTCGTTTAACAGCACTACCCATCTTGCAACAATCTTAAGACTAATTCGTGTTTCTGTATCGGTGAGCCGAGGGCGAGAATAATTACAGTTCATTGATTGGGTTGAAAGCGAACGATGGCTCGTTGTTTACGAATCGAAGTCTCGTTTTCTGTTTCAAAACATAATTATAAACGGAGCAGAATTTTCATGGAGTGCTCGTCTAAGATACTCACGAATATTTTGAGTAATCATACAGGATTCTCAAACGATTTGTTCAAGAATCAGGATAGAAACAAGTTCGAGATTGTTTTATATAATAGAAACAATTTGAGATCGTTTTATATATTATTGAAAGAAATTTAACGAAACAATTTGAGATTGTTTTAATTAGTATAGTTCGGTTCACGAACGTTATACTGATATTGAAAGGAATTTAATCATTGTGTGTTAAATTTGAAATGGCAACCATGAAGGACAAAAGGGGTGATGATCGGACTCAAGCTTTGGTCCAAATGTGCGAATCGAGTTGTTGCTCCTCCTGAATCAAAGATATAGAGGCCTGGAAAATTCAATGGGCTGAATTTTAAGAGATGGCAACAAAAGATGATGTTTTATCTCACAACATTGCGTTTGGCTAATTATAAATTCCTGACTGAGGATCCACCAACAACTGAAGGAGAGCCAAACCAAGATTTTATGTTCGCAATTGATGAATGGAAACAATCTGATTATCTTTGTAGATATTATATAATGAATTGTTTAGTTGACTCATTGTATGATGTATATTGTGAGAAAAAGAATGCAAAAGAATTGTGGGATGCATTAGATAAGAAATATAGAACTGAAGATGCAGGTACAAAGAAATTTGTAGTTGGCAGGTTTTTGGAATACAAGATGGTGGATTCTAGACCACTCATGGAACAGGTGGAAGAATTTCAGTTGATTCTTCATGAAATTCAAGCTGAAAAAATGGAGCTTAGTGAGACTTTTCAAGTCGCATGTGTAATTGAAAAATTACCTAACGGTTGGAAAGATTTCAAGAATTACCTTAAGCATAAGCGAAAGGAGATGAGCATGGAAGATCTTGTTGTTAGGCTTCGTATTGAAGATGACAATAAGAAGTCTGATAAAAGAGGAAACAATTCTAATAATTTTCCAAGAGCTAATATGGTGGAACATGGCCAAAGCTCGAAGAAGAACAAATTTGTGAAAGGGTATAAGTCGGGACCAAAAGCTAAATTGGGACCGAAAGGTGGCATATCAAAACCTAAGTTCCAAGGAAAATGTTTTAATTGTGACAAGATTGGTCACAAATTTGTTGACTACAAGCTGCCAAAGAAGAAGGTTTCTGAAGCAAATATTGTTCAAGGCATGGAAGATATTGATCTTTGTGCTGTTGTGTCAGAGGTGAACATGGTGGATTCAAATCCAAGAGAATGGTGGGTAGACACAGGAGCTACAAAGCGTGTGTGCTCCAACAGGGATGCGTTTACTAAGTTCGAGCCAGCTCAAGAGAATGAGACTTTATTCATGGGAAACTTGGCTACTTCTGCCATAGCTGGAAAAGGTGAAGTAATTCTCAAAATGACTTCTGGCAAGCATCTGACTCTGAAGAATGTGCTATATATGTCCCAGATATGCGTAAGAATCTGGTGTCTGGAGTGCTATTGAATAAAAAGGGCTTCCGTCTTGTTTTAGAGTCCGACAAGTTTACTTTGACTAAGAGTGGTATGTATGTCGGTAAGGGGTGTGCATGTAATGGCATAGTGAAGCTGAATGTAATGGCTATTAAGCCAAACAATATTAATAAAAATATTTCCGGTTTTTCTTACTTGGTTGAGTCTCCTTCCTTATGGCATGGTAGACTAGGACATGTTAATTACGATTCCCTGCGTAGATTAATAAATCTAAAACATATCCCCAAATTCGATATTGATATGGAACATAAGTGTGAAACTTGTGTTGAACCAAAATTAACAAGAGCGTCTTTTCAAAATGTTGAAAGAAATACGCAACCACTCGACTTGATACATAGAGACGTGTGTGATCTTAAATTTGTGCAATCGAGAGGTGGAAATAATTATTTTATTACCTTTATCGATGACTGCACTAAGTATTTCTATGTATACTTGTTAAAAGGGAACTATGAAGCGATAGATAAATTTATTCTATTCACAAAAGAAGTTGAAAATCAACATGGGAAAAAGATCAAAACACTCCGAAGTGATAGAGGTGGTGAATACTTGGCACCACTCAGTGACTTTTGTTGCTGAACATGGGATTATACATGAAATAATCGCACCTTGGTCTCCACAACAAAACGGAGTGGTGAGAGGAAAAATTGAACATTGAAAGAAATGATGAATTCAATGTTGTTAAGTTCGAGAGCGTCCACAAAACTTGTGGGGGGGAAGCTATCCTATCTAGCAATTATCTTTTGAATAAGATACCCCGAAAGAAACAAGAGAAAACTCCTTATGAACTATGGAAGGGTAAACCTCCATCCTACAAATACTTGCGAGTGTGAGGGTGCCTTGCAAAAGTGCTCGTACCTACACCCAAAGTAGTAAAGATAGGATCAAAAACTGTTGATTGTATATTCATTGGATATGCACACACCAGTAGTGCTTATCGGTTTCTTGTGTATAAATCAGATAATTCTGAAATACACAAAAATACGATAATGGAATCAAGAAATGCATCATTCTTTGAGAATGTATTCCCGGCTAAAACAAATGAACCTAGTTCATTAAAGCGTGTTCATGTTCGGTATCACCCCTCTGAACAAGTGAATGAGGAAGAGCCAAATGAGGTTGAGCCAAGAAGAAGTAAAATGTCGAGGACTGAAAAATCTTTTGGTAAATATTTTATCACATATATGATAGAGACAGATCCTCAAAATTTCAAGGAGGCGACAACTTCTTCTGAAGGTCCAATGTGGAAAGAAGCAATAAATAGTGAAATAAATTCTATATTGCAAAATCATACATGGGAGTTAGTTGATCTACCTCCAGGATGTAAACCACTAGGATCAAAATGGATCTTTAAAAGGAAAATGAAACCTGATGGATCTATTGATAAATATAAGGCCAGACTAGTAATAAAAGGTTATAGTAAAAAAGAAGGTCTTGACTATTTTGATACATATTCTCCAGTAACGAGAATAACATCCATTAGGATGGTACTTGCTATAGACGCTTTGCGTAATTTACAAGTACACCAGATGGATGTAAAAACAGCTTTCTTAAATGGAGATTTAGATGAAGAAATCTACATGGAACAACCTGAGGGTTTTTCTAGCCCAGGACAAGATACGAAAGTGTGTAAATTAGTTAAGTCTTTGTATGGCTTAAAACAAGCACCAAAACAATGGCATGAGAAATTTTATCATGTTATGCTTGAAAAGGGTTTCAAAACCAATGAATGTGATAAATGCATTTACATGAAAGAAACAAAAGATGGCTATGTCATTTTGTGTCTTTACGTTGATGACATGCTTATTATTGGAAGCAATGATAAGATGATCAAATCGACCAAAGATATGTTAAACTCCAGATTTGAAATAAAAGATATGGGTTTAGCAGAGATGATACTGGTAATTAGAATTACAAGAAATTCTAATGGTCTCATTTTGAGTCAATCTAATTATATTGATAAAATCCTGGAAAAATTCAATACAGATGATTCAAATGAAGCCAGAACTCCGATAGATCAGAGTCAACCTTTGCTATAGAATAAAGGTGAAAGTGTGTCTCAATTAGAGTACGCAAGGGTTATTGGAAGTCTAATGTACTTAATGAGTTGTACTAGACCGGATATCACTTATGCTGTTGGCAAGCTAAGCAGATATACTAGTAATCCGAGTAATGATCATTGGAAAGCTATAGTGAGGTTACTGAGATATTTAAGATATACTCATAAGTATGGCCTTCACTATACAAGATAACCTAATGTTATAGAAGGATATACTGATGCAAATTGGATATCAGATTCAAAGGATTCAAAATCCACAAGTGGTTTTGTATTCACATTAGGAGGTGGAGCTGTGTCTTGGAAATTTTCTAAACAAACTGTGATAACCAAATCCACAATAGAATCTGAGTGTGTAGCTTTAGATAAATGTGGAGAAGAGGCAGAATGGTTGCATCAATTCCTAGAGGATGTTTCTCAATGGCCAAAACCTGTGCCAGGAATATGTATTCACCGTGACAGTCAATCTGCGATTGGACGAGCACAGAATAAAATGTATAATGGTAAGTCAAGGCATATACGCCGAAGACATAACTCCATTAGACAACTACTTTCTACTGGTACGATTGCCTTAGACTATGTTAAGTCAGAGGATAATCTTGCGGATCCGCTAACCAAAGGGTTAAATAGAGAAGTAGTTGCAAAGTTATCAAGAGGAATGGGACTAAAGCCCATGGAATAAACTTTTGTGAAGGAAAACCCTACCTTGTAGATTGGAGATCCCAAGATCTTGGTTCAAATGGACAACCTAACTGCAAAAGTAGAGATCACTGTGGGGGGTTACCCTCTATCTCATTCCTAAGATGAAAAATAGTGAGAACGAGGATAAGCTTACCAGTAAAGCTTTTAATGATTTGTGTACGAAGAATAATTCGAGAAATTCTGAATTACAGAATCACCTATGTGAGAGAGAAGAGGGGCCGCTTCAAAGGAAATTGTATAGGGCGCAATTCTTAGAAACTCTTGCAGAACCAGGCAGATGTCCACGGCCAAAATGGACATAACCGCAAGAACTAAATGTTGCTAGGTAGATGCATCGTGGTAAATATGTCATCGTTTACATAAACAGCAGAATAGTTCAAGGACATCGCGTCTACTAATCAGCTAGTAAAGTAAACATATCTTATCAAGGGAAGGTTCAAAGGGTCACACCTACCTATCGTATGCATTCATCTACCGATGAACTCTCTATGTCATTCTTAGAGACTTTGCTAGGGTTTTACACAATTTCCATTCATGTGGGGGATTGTTGGAAAATTGATGGTTAAAATGGAATATTTTAAATGATATGTCATATTGGGCCTATTGGACTTAAGTGTGTGAATGGAAAGTGTTATGGAAAGGAAAAATGGGAAGAAGCTATTTCTCCCACATTGGTTGGAAGAAGGAAAAAGAGTCAATATTTATATGATGTTCTTTTAGTGTAGTTGGAATAAGAAACCAACATTATACATGATCTCGCGTGCGCAGGGGGGTGAAAATCCAATCCGGATTTCACCTTGGTTTACCCTTTGGCTTGTGCATGCCCGCGTGTCCTGCGTACACGAATGCAGCTCGATTCGAAGGTTCACAGTCCGAGTCTCTTGAATGCTGCTAAGATGACTGCTCCTATTCCAACGTGATTAAGCTGAGGCTTTTGCTTTTTTCAATGCTGAATCAACCCTTGAATGCTGCTAAGATGACTGCTCATATTCCAACGTGATTAAGCTGAGGCTTTTGGCTTTTCCAGTTCTGGTACACTTATGACATTCAATTTATTTTGAGACTGTTCTGTTCCATCATCTTTTCACTTCCTCTACTAGAGCCTATAAATTCTGCTGTATTTTGCTTCATCAAAAAAAGAGATAGAGACAGAAACATATCAAAAAATCAGCAGAAAATATTCTTCCTTCTACCTTTCTTATGAAACTAGAGAGTTCAAGCAACAAAGTTCTTAAGCAGCTGAAAGCGTGGTGCATCTTGTCGCTACTAACCGTTCTATCCTGGGAGATTAACGTTCCGTTGAAACTCCAACCACTCGACGGTGAGGGGACGAATTAGTCTTAAGGAAACTGTGTTCAACACAGGGCTCGGTTCAGTTCATCTTGTTAATTTGTTTTCATTTTGCAGTTGTGTTTTCGTTTTAATTGTAATTGTAATTGTATTCTGGTCAATGTAATCAGATTGTGCCCCATCTTGCAACAACTACAATATCATGACTGCTATATTAACATTTCACAACTTCTACATACCTTCATGCTTTTAGATTACAAGACAACCTTGACATCTTACTATATGCACACATCAGTTAACTTGTGATGTTAATGTAACATGTGAGTTATGGAGGTCAAGTATACTAACTATACATGATCACATGAGTCAACAACAGTTAAACAATAACCTTTCTCTTATCATCTACTTGAAGCTTGTTACATTATTTTTTGTGTCATGTCTTAGTGTGGTTTATGAATAATGCATCACATTTATTTTATCCCAATATGGAAGGCTTGAAAATAACTTTATCGACAGACCGGAATGTCCATTATTAATTTTATCGTATGGACGGGGCTTAACCAACTTTATCATTTTCTCCGTATTCTTTCACAGAAGCGTGAGTATAAATTTATCTCTTTTATGCATGTAATCGTAACTTATTCTGCTGGAACAATGGTAGAAGGAATAAATATGACAAAAGTGATTAGAACGTCGTTGTAAAACTGCTATCTAGGATGCACGGTCTCTTCGGTGAGTTTTCGACTTGATTGTTGGCGTTGCATAGAAATTTAATGCATGTTTAATTAATTAGATCTAGCTCATTCACGGTACATAGACCATTAATTTAAACATATGGTTCTGCCGTCTCTTCATGAATTAATAACCATATAGGAAATTGCACCGTTAATTAATACACTGTAAGGGTTTACAAGCAGTTTTTTGGTAGTGTAGGGTAGCCTAGTTGGATCATATATTTCGGTTAACCTCGCCTTGAGGTGATTTATAAACCTTTGAATCTTTCGTTGTTTGTTTATTTTATTCATCATCAGTAGTTTAAGTAATCTTTGAAAAATTATTTTGGTCAAAGAGCACCAATTTCGTTTAGCCTATTGATATTGGTTTTCGTTGACATAATGAAATTATAATAATCGTGGGATCGGCATTGACTCGACATATATTGTATTGCAGTTGACCTAGTCATTATTATTAGTACCGTGTTTGGTGGCGATTAGTATTTAACCATGAACTAAAATTTTATGTACTTTATTTTCTTTTCTTTCTTTGCATTGTGATCCTGTAATCACTTTTCATATCATTCAAGTACACGTTTTCACAACTTCAATAAATTGTAACACAATGCATGAAGTGAGTACTTAATGCATAATTTACTTCATGATATGCAGGGCATATGCACAACCCTACCCTCATGTGATGATATCTACAAATGTTGATCAGCAAGAATACATCATGATTTCCGCTATTCATTTTTAACAATAAGTTCGTTAATTGCCAATTCAAAATATCATCTGACATTGAATGCCTTAGTTTACTTCCGTAAAATGGTTAAACCCTAACCATGAGGGTCTCCACTCCCCCTGTCCCACGGGATGAGTGGAGAATGTTAATTAGGATCCCTCAGTAGCTCAGAATCGTTGGGCTTGCCTTTATTACGCAAGAGGGAATAATTCGCCCCTTGTGGGAATCGAACCTCTAACTTCCCGGTAGGCTGCACCACGCACCCAAGCCCTTGCCAACTGGGTTATGTCCTGGGGACACTTAGTTTACTTCCTTACTTATAGCATATGTGGAGAACCCTAAAAACATGATTTCTATCATACACAACAACCCTAACAACATGATTTCTATCGTAAATAATCATCAATGTGTCTACAATTTTAAACTACTTTCATTCAAACACACCTCGACAAACCGGTAAACTTTTGAGCATTTTAAGGCATATTTCGTGAAACGATAAATTGACTAGTTGATTGTTTAGGAATACAAAAAAACGGTTAAACCCTAACCGTGAGGGCCCCCTCGCCCCCGATCTCACATGAATGCGATGAAAGGTTAATCATGGGACCTAGCAGCTCAGGGATGAGGCTTTGCATTAGATATCTCTTACCGAAAGGGGCCGGCCCTTTACGGGACTCGAACCCCCACCCTCCGGCTTTAGATATAGCAAGACACTACACCACCTCACCCGCTCACCACTAGGCCATATCCAGGGGATACTGTTTAGGCATACAAAGGTACGTTAAGACATGTTTTACTTTCTATACATAATTCCCTTGCAAGCTAGCTGCTTTCCAGAGGAAGTTTTTGTGTGGATATCCACATGTACCAAATTGATAGGTAAACAAATCTGGATCACACCGTTTGGATTCAGTTCAAAAACGAAAGGTCAAGATCTCGCCACATGGGTGCACTCCGCATATGGCGGGTGCACCTAATAACTTCCCGCTTTCCAGGGGAGCACTCATGTCTAATTTTCTCTTTATTTATTGATTTATTTTAAATGCATTATATTAACAAGTAGAAAATACACACAGTATCACATTTATGCCATTAATATTTTACCGTTGGAATATAATATTATACTACATTCGTTCCAAAATATAAGTCATCCTATATTTTTTGTTTTGTCTTACAATATAGTTAATTCTACATTACCAATAAAACATTTATTACTCTTTTCTCTATGTTACCCCTAATTTATTATCAATGCAACTACTTTTCATTACCTAACAACTATAATGAACTATTCCATTAATGATAGTCAATTAGCATTTTAGATACTCCCCCCGTCCCATAATATAAGGTTTTTTGTCCATTTCACACAGTTTAAGAAAACATAATGAATGAGTTGTTTTTTTAATATTTCAATGCAAAATATTGTATTGTTTTTTGGGACTAGCTAATAATATTACATTGTTTAGTGTGAAAGTGAAAACAATGAATTTAATATTACTGTTTTGTGAGAAGGACTTATATTTTAGGACATTACTAAAAAGCCAAAAAGACTTATATTACGGGACGGAGGGAGTATTAAACATCAAATTTATGACATTCAAACATTTTTCAATCTGTGTGAAAACATTTAAGATGACTTATATTTTGGAACATATGTAGTATTAGTGAAATTAAGTTCATAACTGAAGGTGTTTGTTTAAAAAAGTAATCTGTCTTTCTTCATTTAGAAAGAGTAACTTGCAAGGATGTGTGTATTATGTTGCTTCATTTGGAGGTAAGGAATTAAAGAACATGATTAAAAAGAAAAAAAGAAAAAAAGAAAAAGTATTTTGTGAGTACATATTGCACTTATGATGTACTAAAAGAAAGGGACACAGACATGAAAATTGATTTCATTTTTATCCTTACTGATTGATAAAATTAGTATTAAGAAAAATGTACTGTTTTTTTAAACTGGACCATTAAAACTCAACTATCGATTTACATAATCTATCAAAACGGACGAACAGAATGATCTTGGATTGAAACTCTCCTTATTATTATATTATATTATTTTATTTTATTTTATTTTACGAGCAGATATACAGAAGGAAGAAAATAAAGTTATTTTATTATCTTGGATTGAAATATCGTATGATTTCATTTACCCTTTGGAAAAAAAATAAATAAATAAAAAATAATATGGTGCATTAAAGCTCAGATCAGAAACATCAGACCATTCGTTGACCTTCTTTCGCGTAGATCGAGTGTTACTTTATTTTCTTTTCTTTTCACCCTTTTTCCTGCCCCAAAATAAAAGGAAAAACGACAAATACTATCAAGTATCAACTTCTTTTTGGTTATATAAGGGCAGTCCCAGCAGATGAGTTAAATTTTATTCTTAAAATAATATAAAATAATATATATTCTTATTTTACAACATCTCAATTCAAAAGCCTCTACAACAGCAAATAATATTAAATAATACATAATCTACCTCACAACCCTATTTATACACATTAAATATTTATTATTTCACTCCAGTAGCATCTCTATCCCTATAATTTTTAATAATTAAATATGTTTAGGGCGTGAATAATAAATGATCCCATGAAGTAGGGTTCTTGACTGCTTATATCCCTAAAAATAAATAGGGATAGGGCGTCTACTGCTGGAAGTTATTTTTTTGAGTAAACTCTATTTTTTTATCTTCATTTTAGGAATAGAGGCGCCATTTTTGAGAACTTCACGGGAGTCTTGCAAAGACTATCTCCAAGACTCCAATGGGGTACTGTACCAACACTTTTAACAATATTTTACACTGTTTTGACCCACTCAAAATTTACAATGGATCACTTTATTCATTCTATATTCTTAAAATACTCTGCCCATCACCGGAAATTACAAGAGCATGGTAAAGTGAATAGTGCTCTTTTTAGTGGGCCATGCATGGAAGTAGTTGCTTGAATTAATTTAGCACATCTGTTTCATTTTTTTTTTGAAGGGTATTTGTTTCATTTTAACAAATTATGTTTCATTTATACAATATTTTCAGACAAAATTGATATTTTCAAAATTGTTATGTTTATTTATTGCAACAACAAAAAAAAACACTATCTCTGTCTCATAACAAGTGACCAGTTTTGAAAAAAATATTGTTCCATAAAAAAATGTTCATTTAAAAAACCAATACATCATTTAATATTCTTTTTTTAAACATACTCCTAGCGTAACATTTATTGTTTTATGTTCATTTCATATTTCAAAACAAATATTAATTATAAGATAGAGGTATAAATGTCTATTAGTATTAGTAAAACACAACACATTGATTGAGTTTCCATAAATAACATCCATTTTATTTTTTGAAAAGAGTAAGGAATATATTGTAAAAAATGACATGTGTTTCCATAAATAACATCCATTTTTTAAATCACATATGTTATTTTTATGTTTCAAATATAAAATATTTTTGCAATACCGTACAAAATATAATTATTTTTATTTGAATTTACCGTGAGAAAATAGAAGGTACCAAGATGGAAAATGAATTGGTGTTTAGGTTGATAATAAAAGAAAATGGATTTTGAAGTGTCGTTTAAAGTGTGTTTATTGGAGTGAATGTTTTTTTAAAGTGTTGAAAAAATGTAGCTGGAGCGGAAAATGATGTATTTAGAGTGATGTTTCGAGTAACACCACTGGAGACAGTCTAATATAGTCAACTTTGCTTTTAATACAGATCATGGCGCACGTTCCTTTTGAGTGTCAGGTGACGGTTAAGATATGGGAGCAAACATCTTGGAAAGTTCTTTTATAGTGAGTCAATTTGAGAAGTAAAACATATGGATGAATCTGAACCACACAGTTTCAACTCAAATTCAAACTGTATGGTCCAAAATCATTCACGTGTGTCTACGATGCAAATGGAGTGACTAGAAAAAAATTACCCAACATCTTTCGGGGCTTTGGTACGACCGGGAAATTTTCGGACTTTAAGGGCCTCTTTGCGATGCTTCATGATCGCTTGCCGCGTTAGGAGGTGACAGAGTTTGCGTGGGTGATGTGACATATTTGGA
The DNA here is from genome assembly GCA_026214975.1 of Gentiana macrophylla. Classification (NCBI taxonomy): domain Eukaryota; kingdom Viridiplantae; phylum Streptophyta; class Magnoliopsida; order Gentianales; family Gentianaceae; genus Gentiana; species Gentiana macrophylla. Next base: position 161,022,985 of record CM047805.1, read on the forward strand.
AGACACGGTGTTGTGCGGTTTATGATGGGCAGCGGGTACGTTGTATATATCTCGCGTGTGATCTTCGGCTCTCAGTGCAACGAGAGAGTTCATTCCGGCCACTCAGACGCCCAACGTAGTGTAGAGGGAACAGTTGCAGGATCGTTGGGAGCGGTCGCCTGCTTGGATGATAAAATGCATTGTTCACGCCTCAGCCACTCCAAACGCTTCGGGGGTAGGGCTCATTTTTCGAGACCACCAGGTATCTATTTTGGCAGCTTATTCCTTCCACCTATATCCAGGCACAACGGTGGCGATGCTGAAGTTGAGGACGATCCTTATGGCATTAGTGGAGGGGCGGCTCTTGGGCTTTTTTTGCAGTTGTTGGTGGAGAGCGATTGTCTTGTTTGTGTACAGCGGCTGCGGCATCGTGAGGACGACTTCTCCTCCTTTGGTACTCCCTCCGTTCCTAATTACATGTCGCGTTTGAGAAAAACACACAGATTTTGAAAATGAGTACTCCAAAAAAAAATCTTGAAAAGTGTAGTGGTGTAATGAATATGAAAGATTGATAGGTTGAATGAGCCTAGAAAGTTGAAAAGTAATATTGAAAAGCGGAAAGAGTATTAAAATATGTATAAGAAATGTAACTACGACATATAAAAATGAAATTTTGATTTTGGCAACTGCGACATATAATTAGGAACATAGGGATTAGTTTATTACAGGATTGCACTGCGTAGACGACTCATTTTTCGTCGGTTGGTTTCTCTTTTGTTAGGTGTACCGGTAATGAACCGGCTCATATTCTAGCGCGCCTAGGTGCCGACTCTTTAGGTTTTATTGCTTGGGAAGCACATCCCCAAACTCTGTAACTACCGCTGTTTTGACAGATTTAGTTGATTAATACTCCCTCCGTTCCAAATTAGCTAAGACAGTTGTCAAATAACACATATTAAGAAAGTGAGTTAATGCATTGACTTTAAAATAAAATGACTAAAAAGTCATTGGATATAATTAATGTGTCATACTTTTTTATCTATCATATTGCAATAACTAAGGGTAAAGCAAGGAAAAATCCATAAATATTGCTTTGGTAAAGTAAGTGCCTCAGATAAAACTGAACAAATGATTTTGACAACTGTATCAGATAAATTGAAACGGAAGGAGTAGAACTATTTGGTTTCTCAAAAACTTTGCTTTTAATACGATATTATTAAGAACAAATGTTATACTTGACTAGCCAGGCTCTATTTCTTTTTTTTTTTTTTTTTTTTTTTTTTGGTTGTGTTTTTATCAATTACTTTTTTTTCTTCATGATATCAAATTTTCGTAGTCATCTAGGATTTTATTTTCTATTCTTCAACTGCGCAATTCCGGCCATCGCATACATGTACATAAAAAAAATTAATAAAACAAACATAAAATTTTCATTTTTTCCCCAAACAAGAGTCTATGTGCATAAGGTGTAACCCCATTTTTGTGGATCAACACTTCAGAATTCTGGATCATTGTTGATTATTAGGATAATTTTCATTGGTTGGTACGGAACCAATCAAAATTAATGATATTGTATTTTTTATTGGATAAATGATTTTGTATTGGCCTTACATGATTTAAGACTGCATGCAAGGCTGTCATAATCATGCAGCGTAGAAATCGGATATGTCCAAGGCTTTTGACCGGGTCGAGTGGCCGTACCTTTGGAGCATTATGGACCTTATGCGCTTCCCCTTACCATTTATTGACTTAGTCTGCAGATGTGTCACGAGTGTTTCTTTTCGGGTCCTGATTTATGGGAAGCCTAGTCAGAGGATTATGCCTACTCGGGGCATCCGACAGGGTGATCCGCTATCGCCTTTCCTTTTTATCATATGTGTAGAGGGGTTTACGGCACTGTTAGACGATTATGTGCACATGGGGTGCTCTCCGGGGTATTAGATTTGGGAGAGAGACCGAGATCACTGTCTCCCATCTGCTTTTTGCTGATGATTGTATGGTCTTCTTCGAGTTGTTGGACGGTGTGGCGGAGACATTGGTGGATTTGTTTGCCAGGTATGAGCCCTTTCGGGACAGGCCATCAATTTCCATAAATCTAGTTTGTACTTCTCGGAGGCAGTTTCTTTGGAACAATGGGAAGCGGTTTCTGATACACTTCAGATTCCCTTGGGCGATGGGACCGGAAAGTATCTGGGGTTGCCTTTTGTGGTTGGCCGGAACAAACGCCAGGTGTTTGAGTTTCTGAGAGATAGGTTATGCAAGAAGGTGGCGGGATGGAAGGATAAACTGCTTTCCCTGGCTGGAAAGGAAGTCTTCATTAAATCGGCCTTGCAGGCCATCCCCACTTATATTACGCAGTGCTTCAAGATTACAACTACTTTGATTCGGGAAGTGGAAAAGGTGATCGTGGGTTTCTTTTGGGGTGACACGGAGTCGAGAAGGCGGATTCACTAGAAGAGTTTGGAGGCATGTTGTTTGCCAAAGAATCTGGGTGGTTTGGGCTTCAGGGCTTTAGAATGCTTTAATTTGGATTTGTTGGCCAAACAGTCGTGGCGGATCATGTCCACTCCGTGGTCGCTGGCGGCCCAGGTACTTCATGCAAAATACTTTGAGGAGGGTACCATCTTGTCGGCTAAATTGGGCTCCTGGCCGTCGTTTATATGGCGTAGTATTCTGGAGGGCATAGATATGTTATTCAGTGGGATGCGATGGAGAGTGGGGGATGGGGAGTCCGTTTTTGTGTTTCATGATGCGTGGACGAAGCGGCTGTTAGGAAATCTACGCGGGAACGCATCGGAATTCAAAATTTTGATTTCCTTTTACCCAAGATCGACTTCGTTTAAGCAATAAACAAATAAGCTAAAGACAGTGGTTACCTTGCTTGATCAAAAAGATCGACGCTTTGACCGTCTAAGGAGAGTAGTTCTGCATAGAGCCGCCTAAGTGTTCGGCCTCTACCAGTGATCCACACGAACAGCCCGCCGGAATCTCATCATGGATTGCAACCAGAAAAACTCGGCTGCTAGACCGACTTTTTCTCTCTCTCAAAACCCTCCTAAGAAGCTCTCTATTTTTCACAAGAACTATTAGCTCTTGGAATTGTGTTGTTCAAAAGAGCTAGCCAACCCCTTGCTTATATAGGGATAGGTGCGCCCCTTGTGATTCCTCCTAGTAGATTGGGGAGAAAAGAAAATCTTTTACTAGTAAAATAAGGAAATTATAATTGATTGATTTATCTCATTAATATACAATATCTAATATTAAATATTTCCAATATTTTGTCAATATCTTATTTTGACTATATTTATCTTTTATTATATTACCATAAATCAATTTACACATGTGTGCAAATCTATATATATTAATATCTAATATTAATAAATAATGCAATGTCAAGATTGACTAAATTGCATGATTCACGTGTATCAACAAATACACAAAGCTCGAATGCGCCACGAGTATAGGATGGTTGAATCGCACCTACTATGAAAGCGGCCATGGATGTGATGGATGGAGGAATGTTACTTCTTCCCATTACTTTGTGTCTTATCACAACGTGCCTTTAATCGTTTCAGCAAAACTGATTGAAACTATAGTCCCACTAGCTAAACCTATTGATGGTAGGGGTGAAATTATCTCTTCGGAATCTCGATTAATTGAATCTCCTGCCCCTTTCGCGTCGTTCTGTATACGAGCCTCTTCAAACTGGACTTATTGCTATTGATTCAATGATTCCTATAGGCCGGGGCCAGCGAGAATTCATTATATATTTAATTAGTCAACATGATTAATATAATACTATGATTAATTAATTTACAAAATACATGTATATCACATATATATACATATTTCGAAATTATGTGTATCATAATACACACATTTAATTAATCAACATAATTGATATCTTGTATTATATTTATTCATAATAAATAAATACCACCATATTAATTTACCACTGTAACATTTATAGTACGAGATAAATTATTTTCTTATTTGGCTATCATCTATAACCACATTTTAATCCGGCTAGATGTTCATATGTGTGTGACCCGATAGGCTTCGGAATATGTTGGCCGTAGGCACAAAGTGCAAATTACGAAAATGCCCTTCATGCCTAACGATCACGGGATAGCGTCTAGCAACACACCGTGACCTCCAATCATCGGAAGAGTCAAATGCAATGACTACTACCTTTCATGTCAAACAGTTACCGTGTAAATTACAATCCTATCGCTGTAATAATATCCATACGGTCGTACGTCGAGTGTCAGACATTAACGACCGTATCTTATAATCTAGATATCATTCTCTCTCAAAGTAACTCATTTACTTCCACTTTGCAAAGATTCACGAGAGTAAGACATTCCTTATAAGAAGGCCCTTTCGGATATCACCCTGCTGATAGGGTACGCGATTCCCAGACGACAAAACATGTATACTCCGCATGCTTCAGTATCACACCCAATCACTACCGCATGATCGCCACGTGGCTAGGGCAAACCTTAATAGTGTCAAAGCATGACAATCCACACCGTGATGCCATGAAGACTCCGGTCTAAAGGATAATTACACAACCGCCACATAGTGCGACACTTAATGTAAGTAGGTCAGTCTAACGTACGCATTCTCTAATACACGTCCACGTACAGTCCAAGTGTCTCTACACTTTGATAGACGAGATCTATCCATGCCCTTAAAGACAGAAGACATCTAATACGTGCTAGTCTGCTTATACTATCAATGCCTGCTTAATAGTACATCGACTAGAGACATTTAAGTATCAAACTTATTAAAGTGATTAGAGATCCCATCAACCATAATCGCCTATCATGGTTTCTCTATCACAGTTTAATACTAAGGACGTTATCATATAACAATTCATAACTGGTTCTTTAAAAGAACATATATATGACAACATAAAAGCCATTTAATAGATGTATAAACATAAAGAAATAGTAGAAATGATCCGACCCGGTCGGATCCGGTCCAACCCGATCGGATCCGGTCCAACCCGATTGGGTTTAGGACACTATTTCAACAGTGGCGGCCGTCCTTTCGTATACCTTATGCAGGTCACCCACTTCCGACTGACGCCAAGGTTTCATCTTTGTTTATCCCACATACGTGTACGTGGGATGCCCCTCGAATCCGTGATTTATTCCACCTATGGGAGTCAGATGCTATTCTGGCCACTTCTATTGCCTCAGGGAATCATCCGGCTCGGCGGATTTGGGATTATGATCGCACGGGCACCTACACGGTTAAGTCTGGGTACTTCTTGGCACTTTCGCTTTACCGGCCATCACTTGTGGCTGGGCCGGGGCCTTCAGGCGGGGTAGATCGGGTCTAGCGGGGTAGGCGGGGTAGATCGGGCCTTCACTGACCTATCCTACGACGACACACTCGGGGCATACCTAAGAGATCCGATATAGTAGGTCACACTCATCAAGGATATTCTTGATAATATCTAGGCTAAAAAAAGGAAGGTAGTCAATGAATAAAGGGATGTTCGATTCTCACAAGTTATTCATTGATGAGATTGTCTCGATTTAACCGTCATCTCTTTGACCTACCCTACGGCGGCACTGAGATGCGAGGTTAAAACCTTGGAATGGTAGAGTAGACTTACTTATAGTTTACAATTCCTAAAATAAAATCATATAGTAGTGTTAAACTTGAATTAATATATGTCATTTTATTTACAGCATTATATCCCTTACTAAATTGCTTAAAAATTAATAATTGACTAGTATTGACTTCGTTAAAAAGTGGAAAGTAACTAGGACGTTGAACTAGTTAATCGATAATGCAATTATTTTTCGAAAGAGATATTTCCTCTTAAGCCTTTTAAAAACCAGAGTGACATATAGGTATGTCACTAGTGTTATTCATGTCAAACGGAAGACAAACTTAGTTTGATCAAAGGTGATTTCGGACTTTGAAATTCTTCTAGTGAATTTTGAGTGTGTAGTGATTACACGAGTAATTTTCTAGTTGAAAAATCGGAAAATCATGAAGTGTTACTAGTTGGACGATATTTGGAATCGATGAACTAGTGGGAGCTTTATGATTTGTTGTTTTTCTAGAACATTAGAAAAGTGTAACTGACTACACACGTAACCGTTCTAATTGAAAAACCAGAAAGTCATGAAATGTCGCTAGTTGGACGACATTTGGAATCGATGAACTAGTGGGAGTTCTATGATTTGTTGTTTTTCTGGAAACATTGGAACTATGTACGATAATTTTTCTAATTGAAAAAATCGGAAAATCATAAAAAATAAAGCATTGCTCGTTATACGGTATTTGGAACCGATAAACTAGTGGGAGCTTTAATGTTATGATTTGTTGTTTTTCTGGTATATTAGAAAATCCGAGAAGTCCCAACGAGTAACACTCGAAATAGACATCCCACGGGTCAAGAGTAGTGTCTACTCAAACGAACCGCTGGTTCAAGACTGTTTCCATTCACGGAAAGAATGGGAGAATATGTCTAAAAGTGTTAGTCATCTAAACTGAGAAAACTTTAAGGTTGAACCGAAAATTAATTAACTAAAAATCATAGGATAAGGATAGTGATTTTGAATCACCAACCTATGAATCCTTGGCGATTTTCTCGAGCTAAGTTCTTTGGAAAAACAAGGTAGCGGTGCATTTAACGATTAAAAGAGTAAACAACGGGCAGTTAATTTTAGCTAGAATAGTGGGAGTGATATAAGGAAATGAATCTCGGATTCAATCCTTGGATAACGCGGAAAAATTATTTTCTGTTTAAGATTCGTTGGAACGAAAGGATTTACCTTCTATTCGATAATTTGTTTGTCGTATAGAAAGTGAATAAACCATTTGTAGTACGAATCCAAGACTCAGACTTTTGTTTGATAAAGTCAAAACCACTTACAACTGCTGAAATATGTATATAAAACACATCTTAAGAATTATTAAAAGCAATTGGTTTCTATATTTAGATAAACGCTTCTTCATATTCCATAGTTAGTGCATAGTCCCTAAAAGACAAGACCGGAAGACTGGCTCAAGGTGATTCATTTCTCCCAGTCTGGTTATATTGTCTCAAAGGTTCAATGACTAAGTTTCCTTTCAATCGGGAAAGGATAATGGTTATAAAGAAGTAACATAGCTTGTTCATGACGACCTTCGGGGTCTGATAAAAGATACAAGCTAGTAGGAGCTCCCGAGTAGTGACTTCTTGTCTGATAACTACTCAAACACTTCGGTAAGTTTATCCAAAATATTCTAAGGTGTCTCTGATTTTGTCGGAGATGGAGTATTCTATACTCAGAAATGGACCAGCGCATAGTCCTAGGGACTGATGCTCGGCCTGCCTCATAGTGAAATGCTTTCACTAAGGAAGAAACCGTTGAATTGCTTTACATAGTTGTAGATGTGCTACAATACACTGCTTAACTCAATAAAGATATTAGAAGCGAAATTTCGGTTTACATTGAAGTGTAAGACCGAGAAGTCTACCTAGAATATACTTTGGAATTTACGGATAAGGTGTGGATTCGGTTCACCCCACTTCCATAAATATAAGCATTTAGCACACGGTGCTTGAAGGTAGATCTGGGAATTTCGCGCACACGTTCGGTCAGTGACCAATCGTTATATATCTTGTAGCATTGAGAAAAAGGTTTGTTATAAGATTCTTGAGATCGGGAAGGGACTGTCATACTGTTTGCGTCCTTTCGATGAGAGTCTATGAACAAGAAAAACCTTAAACCTTGAAGTGCGTTTACTCAAGGTAGTTACTAATCGATTAAAATCGAGCACATCCAACATCGGTTGTTGGTGATAACACTAAATACTACTAAACTAGATCGAATTTCGATCCACCCGGTAAGTATTGGGAGTATGGTTTATCCATTACCCATTACAGTTCTCGGACTTTGTAGTCGAGAGATCGATTGATGACCTATGGCTCTTTTGTGAGCACTATATGATTCTCGATAATAGAGGTTGGTTTAATAGCCATAACCCTGTGAATGGAGTTCGGTACTCCAGGTTACTGCTCATGCTCTTGTAGAACCACCGAGCGCCTCAGGCCCAAAGTGGGAGTAATTGGATCTACACGGAAAAGAGTAGAATGAATAGGAAAGTTTATCTTTCAGAGCAAAGATTGAGTGGTCTAGGGGTAATTCCCTAAGAAGTAGAGAGTTAATCAGACCTTGGACTCTCTTACCACTTAGTATTGCATGATTTCGTTCAAAAAAAAAGAAAAGAAAATAGGGGTGATTCCTTGAGACTTTCTTGCCAAACAAACGGAGTTTGGATTCATTCGGAACAAAAGGGTATTGCCTTATGAACTTATGACAGGATGACTGTCAAGGCTTATGTCCTTTGTGGATAAACAAAGAAACCTCTCGGTCATTGGAAGTCATATATTTCTACAATATGTGGATTTGACCGAGAATATTGATAAGTCTTTTGTAGACCGGATATCAATTTTAGTACAAGAGTGAATATATACATTAGTGTTTGTGAAGGATAACACCGCACCAGGTTGGAATCAACATGGGTGTGTTATCTCAAGTCGAAATCGACAATGCCACAATTCTCTGCAATGAGATTTGGACAACATCCTAAAGAGTTTGACTCGGTCGAATTCATTAGAATCGATCCATCGGTTTCCCATCCATCTTATTGGTTAAGATGATGCATCTGTGTATGCAACATTCAACGAGGAAGTTCTACCCTATGCCTCGTGAATGACTCTCAAATCTTCGGATCAAGAGAAATGGGATAGATTCTCTTTCTAGTAAGAGATGGTCAGTTATTGAACGTCAACTTTGATCGAATCTTAGATTCGGCGGTTAACAAAGCAAGTTTAGTATATCCTTTAGTATTTTGAGAGAACGAGGAATAATATGCGGACATATTCATGTGTGAACTTGGATATGTGTGATACAATCGATTTTGATTTTAAGCCGATTGAGGATGATCGTTAAGTCGATCTCGGGCTCGATGATTTACTCTTGTGTTGAAGCTATTGCCTGGAGGAATCCAAAGAACGCCAACTCGACTTTAACTAGTTGGGTGATTAGCGGCTTTTGTAGTAGCTAGAGAGCGATATAGCTTAAGGATTTCCTTTTCATATCCTGGAGTGATTCTAGATTTGGAAGCCGATACCACATCATTGTGCAAACGATGAAGGGGGTAGCTTATAAGGTTTTTCGAAATCACTAGAGGTCAAAAGCATATTGGGAAAGTACCACATGATTAGATGGACCGGTAGCGTTTCGATTCTACGGATCGTCTCGAGCCGACAACCTGACTAATCATTAAGACCCATGATATTTAGATGTAGGTACTCTCCGAGTCACTGACCTATCCTACGACGGCACACTCGGAGTGTACTTTGTCATCTACAATGGTTATGATATGCTTAATGGGTACTAGAATACGGGATGGGTCTCCATTGCTTTAGAGCAAGTGGGAGATGTAGTTTGTTGTATTTTAAATAATAGAGTGTGCTCTAAAACAATTAATCACATGCTTTCGTGCAAGTGGGAGATTGTTAGGTGTAATGCCCGAAAGTCAATTTTGTAATTGTTTTATTTAATAAATGAAATGATATTATTATTCATATTTATTATTCTCATATTCACCGATGTGACAATAGTATTTACACTACAGAAAACCCAAAAGTATATCGTTTATGTAATCACTTAACTCGGTGTATGGGATATACACGGGAGGATTGAGTTAGTGAAGATGTACTTAAAATACAATTAGCCCGTAGTGAAGTCACTACTACAAAATTGGACATAGGTCACACTTAAGATATGAAAACAATCACAGTTTCAATAAAACTGAGACAACGAAAATATATATATCACGCTTATTGAAAAACTGAGATAAGTTATATTAATCAATCTCATTTTTAAAGTGTGACTTAATTGATATGATTTTTCTGTCACAGTTATTGAAAAACCGAGATAAATTATATCAATTAATCTCATTATTAAAATGTGACTGAATTGATAAGATATTTCTGTCACGGTTTCTAAAAAAGCGAGTTAAATTATATATATCAATCTCGCATCTAAAACAGTGACATGATTGATATGATATTTTTATCACAATTATTGAAAAAACGAGATAAATTATACCAAACTATCACACTTTTAATCTGTGACTAAATTGGTATGATATTTTTGTCACGGTTATTGAGAAAGCGAGATAAATTATATCAATTACTCTCATTTTTAAACTGTGACTGAATTCATGATATTTTTGTCACAATTATAGAAAAAGTGAGACAAATTATTTCCACTAATAAGAAAAGAGATATAGATCACACTTATCTAAAGATGATCACACTTTTAAAAGAACCGAGACAAGTAAAATGTATATATATCAAACTTAAATTTTTATCACGCTTATTAGGTGTGAAAAAAAAAAAATGATCACACTTTTAGGTGTGATTGAAATAATAATAGATCTCGGCTTTTAAGTGTGATAACAACTACTAAAATAGATCACGCTTTTTAAATGTGTTGAAATTATAATCGATCTCGGTTTTTAAGTGTGATAACAACTATAATAGATCACGATTTTTAAGTGTGATAACAACTAAAATAAATCACAGTTTTTAAATGTGTTGAATTATAATAGATCTCGGTTTTTAAGTGTGATAACAACTAAAATAGATCATAGTTTTTATTATCACGGTTTTTAAGGAAACTGAGACAAGAACATCAATCAATCACGGTTTTTAACTGTGATTAAAAAAATATGATATTTTATAATCATATCTTAGATTAGTGTGGTTGAAAATGATAATATAGTGGGCATCAGCCCAGTGGTAATTAGTGTGGTTCCTTAATCCAGAGTATACGGGTTCGAGTCCCAGTGACAACAAAAGATATGTGTGCGTATATTTCGTTTTCGAAAAAAAAGAATGATCACACTTTTTTAGGTGTGATTGAAATTATAATATATCTCGGTTTTTAAGAGTGATAACAACTACTAAAATAGATCACAGTTTTTAAATGTGTTGAAATTATAATAGATCTCGGTTTTAAGTGTGATAAAAACTATAATAGATCACAGTTTTAAGTGTGATAACAACTAAAATAGATCACAGTTTTTAAATGTGTTGAAATTATAGTAGATCTCGGTTTTTAAGTGTGATAACAACTAAAATATATCACGATTTTTATTATCACGGTTTTTAGGAAAAATGAGACAAAAAATCAATCAATCACAGTTTTTGACTGTGATTAAAATAATATGGTATTTTATAATGAGATTTTAGTTTAGTGTGGTCGAAAATTAGAAGAAAGAAAACATCGGTCTAGTGGTAATAAGTGTGGCTCATTAATCCGGAGTATCCGTGTTCGAGTCCCAACAAAGACAAAAAATATGTGTGCTTATATATTGTTTTTGAAAAAAAAACACTTTTATTGGTGTGATTTAAATTATAATAGATCACGGTTTTTAAGTGTGATAACAACTAAAATAGATCACAGTTTTTAAATGTGTTTTAATTGTAATAGATCTAGGTTTTTGAGTGTGATAACAACTATAATAGATCACGGATTTTAACTATGATAACTACTATAATAGATCACAGTTTTTAAATGTGATGAAATTATAATAGATTACGGTTTGTAAGTGTGATACCAATTATAATAGATCACGGGTTTTAAGTGTGATAATTATTATAATAGATCACAGTTTGTAACTGTGATTGAGTTAAAGTACTTTATGTCACACCTCAATATGCCACACTTTGGAAGCCGTGACTAATGTAAATATATCACACTTAAAAACCGTGATCTTTATGCTTTTTTGTAGTAGTGAGTTAATCGAGAGTATCGGGTCTCACCTTTAACGTGCTATTAATGCGCCCAGAACACAATAGGTGTGATTGTCTTATCCGGACTTTCGGTTAAGAAAACCTAGTGGGGCATTTATATGTGATAGATATATCATATAGGGCTAGACCGATTTGATTAGAGTTCACGATATAATTCCGTAATCGAGAAGTCTTATCGAATCAATCGATGATCGTATTTATGGATATATCTTAATCCTGAGGTGATCACAGTCAACTGCTTGAATCAGTATGAGGTTTGACTTGACGGTTAAGGATTACACCGAGTCCGTGATCCGAATTACCCCATCTTGGCATTATACTTTGGATTGAGTGAGAAGTCCGTGTTATCACGAGATACGAATTCATTCCTTTCATTTCGGAAGTAGATAGACAGCCTCTTATTTGTTAATCCTAGAAATCGATCGATCAATGGAGTTCATATTACACCGATTAGCTACCAAAGTGAGTTGTATGAATTAATTGATCACTAGGGGTTAATGGTAAATAAGGATAAGAGGTTACGAAAAGGGTTAACGGTAACTTCCCGATTTAGAATGAATAATTCATGGAGGATTAATCCATATGTAATGATTATATCAATGGACGCTTATTATCATTCTCGTGAGGAGATAAATATAATCTCATAATCGGAGGAGTGCAGTCACGGGATTATGGTGGCATATTCCTGTGATTGATTTATCGAATATAATTATTATGTTCATAAGATAATTATTTATTCGATTTATCGGAGCCGCTGATTATTAGTCCATGGTCCCCGACGTGCCTCCAATATAGCATAGTTATTCTCGGACGTCGAATCCTAATAATATTAATTTAGTTCTTATTAGAATTTAATTAAAACGATATGTGAATTAATTGTTTAGTGGACTATTAAATTAGTTGGGCTAAATAATTAAATATGTGAAAAAGACATTTTTCATAATCTTGGCCCAAAAGTGTATCATAGTCGAAAATTATTGTGACTAGGTCACAATAAGTAATTTTCGGCCATAGCATATTTTAATGAACAAGAAATTGTTTTCTTGTGTATTAATAAGACATGTGCACAAAATATTTATTGGATAAATATTTATGGTAAGAAATAAAGATAAATATTATTCTAGATTTGTTCTAGAATATTATGGGATTATCTTTTATTTATTGGATTTATTTATTTGCAAAATAAAATCCTTGGAGGACAACTGGACAATGATTACTCTCCTATATAAAGAGAGTTCTCCCAAGCATAATACACACAACATAATTCGACTTCTATCTCTTAGAGAGAAGAAGGGGAAATTTCGGCCAAGGGGTGTAAGGAGGAAAATCTTGGAGATTTTCCGGGTAGCATATCGGAAGGATTCGAGACGAGGATTTCCTTCCACCCGGAGTTGCTCGGATCACACGTGCGGAAGATCGTGGTGCTCTTCACATTATCCTTCGATCTTCATATTGCGGTTCTTCTACTTGGATTTTGAGATCCAAGAGGTATGTTCTACAACCCCCTTGTAGAGTAGATCTAGTTATTTTATTACGTGTAATTTATAGATCTAGATCCTTAAATCGCTTCCGTTGCGGATGATATTACTAACACGCATTCTCTAATACACGTCCACGTCACGGTCCCAAGTGTCTCTACACTTCGATAGATTTAGATATATCCCCGCCTCTTAAAGATGTAAGACATCTCTAATACGTCTAGTCTGCTTTATACTATCAATGTCCCGCTTAATAGTACATCAGCCTAGAGACATTTAAGTATCAAACTTATTAAAGTGATTAGAGATCTCATCAACCATAATCGCCTATCATGGTTTCTCTATCACAGTCTAATATTAAGGAGGTTATCATATAACAATTCACAATTGGTTTTTTAAAAGAACAGATATATGACAACATAAAAGCCACTTAATATATGTATAAACACAAAGAAATAGTAGAAATGATCCGACCCGGTCGGATCCGGTCCAACCCGATTGGGTTTAGGACACTATTTCAACAGCAGCTTCTTGCACGTCATGCTTTGTCTTTATTTGATGTGACTTCCTGGAGCAGTTTGCCACCTGATGATGTTCTAGCCGTGTGTTTTGCGGACGTTAATTAATAAAATTCTTTGTTCTAAAAAAAACACCCATTATAAAAATGTGATTGGTGGAGAATGTGATAATACATGAATTATCATAAAATCGCTGAACCCACAAAAAAAAATTTGGGGCATTGCAGGAAGTAAAAAAAAGGTAGTGGGCCTCAACTTTTTATTTTAATTGTACTAGTACATCTTTTACATCTTGTTGTTTTTCCTATCCTACTACTTTAGAATAAGGAAGGGTTCCAACCCCTTCCTTCCACGTGGCTTTACTCAATCTCTCAGAATATGTTTGCCAAAATATACTGGTGACACTTGTTTTTTTTTTCATTGGCTGTGTTTTTTTACTGTTCATCTAATCGGCCCAACCCAAGCAAATTTAACCGACCTTTAGTTCCACAAAAGTCTTCACCTGCTCCACCAAACCAACCGTCCCCTTCACCACATTCTTCTCCTAGCTCTCTTCACCCCTCCTAAAATCTGCAGCCCTTTAACGCAGAAGTGGCCATGGAGCAGCAGCAGAGAAACCAGAAAGCAGACCAACAACAACAAGAAGAAATTGATGACATTCAGCATGGTCCATTGCCTATTGAACAACTACAAGTGTTGTATTTTGGGTTCAACCCTTTTGCAACCGAATCGCCCAATTATGGAAAGTGTTTAATGCTATGGATTCGCAGCTCCTCTATTAGAATGGCTTGGCGTTTCTGATGTTAAAGATCGAAGCTTTAAACTTCGAATCGGTCTATCTCAGTGAAGTCTCCTTCTTGTACTTATTCTCTATTAATTTCTGATTATATTCGATATTGACTAATTCGAACAATTATTTATGCCCTTCTGTGCTAGGGCCTCTGATTGGCAGCCTTGGTGGTTCAATGTCATGGCCTCTCGAATTTCCCGTTTTTCACGTGCTCAAAATCAGAGCTGCAATGCTCGAATCTCTAGATACTTCAAGGAAGTAACTGTTAGCCCTTGTGTAATACCCTACTCCCGACCCCTAGGTCCACTGGGGTCATTCTAGGAGGGGTTGCGAAGCTCTCGCCGCGACTTCAATAACAAAACTAACTCCTCAAAAAAATAATTCAATAAATCCACAGATGATTGATAATACCTCGAACTTTATTACAATATTACCACAAATCAATTGTACATAAAACAGTAACTATTTCCATTAAAAGATTACAACAAATAAAATCACAAGATTCATGACTAACTAACTCAATATGCGCAGTCTAATCCACAACATCAATTTCTTTTCTTCCTCGGATCTCGATCCTGTACATATATTTATAAAAGGAAAAAAAACAAAACAACACAAAGAATAACGAGGCGTCAAAGAAAGTAGATGTGTATGAGCCACGTGTGCAAGTGTTATATATATATCTGTATATATATATATATATATATATATATATATATATATATATATATATATATATATATATAAACAACTTTTATAAAAATTTGCAGCGAAACCTTTATTAATCTTGCAAAACGAGATAGTAAATAATTCTTGAAAAATAAAAATAAAAGACGGGGCAAAAAAAAATAAAAAATAATAATAAGTCAATTTTCAAAGTTTTATAGTGCACGAGCATTAAGGAAAAACATGTTGAGTTTATTTTACAAGCACCAGCTTTGGCCGAGCCGATGAGTCAAATACCCCTAACACCATTTTTATCCAGGGATTTCAACCGCACTTCACGAGAACTAGCCATGCCTGACAACTCCGGCCGATTGTCAGGGAAAAGAATTAACCTTCACCGTGCAAACCTCCTACACGGCTCCAGCCAACCCTATCCATGCCCTAGGACCCATGCACCAACCGTCAGCCCTTGCTTTCCCGGCTGTAGCATGAATCTTCGGGGAAAAAGGTACCGTCCCCACTTTTACGAGTGAGCACTCTAGCTACTGTCGGAAAGACTTCGAGTCAAGAGGCCCGAGACCGGTGACTAGCCGTTCTCCTGAAGCAATAACTCTAATCCCCTAGCCACTGTGAGCTTTGACACTTTCGTGCCACGAACGAGCGAGCGAGCAAGTATTATCCGTCAATTCCAAGTATCAGTTTTATTTATTTTTAAAAATGTGCACTAGCTCAAATCAAGTCGTTTAATTTTAAAGAAATCATTTGAAAATGACTTCCGAGTTTAAAAGTTCATTCGATATATATACACAAAATATTTGAAAAATAATAGAAAACACACTTTTGGCTTTATATCAAAATAAAAAAACTCACCTTAACTTGAGGTAAACTTAAGAGAATTGAACTTTTCTATTCCTGGTTCACAAACCGGTATCACCGTCGCCTAGTATTTTAAAACAACAGAAGAACGTTAACCTCAAACCAATTAAATTACTTATATCTACCCTTGTCCCCGGTCACTTTATATTTTTCTTTTGGATCATTCTCTACCTCACATTAGAGCAATAAGCTAATGACATTCATTCTTCTACACAACGGTCCAAGGTGTGTTAATAGAAATGAGATAATTTAACTTAGATGGAACGCATTCTTACTTGAGGACTATGCTTGTGAAATAACAGTTGTTTTTCTCTCTATTATTTCAGATCGTAACCGTATATATACAAATATATGTATTCTCATTAAAGTTGTCGGCTACAACCTCACCATTTTCTTTTCACATGGCTGCCTATAATTATAAAAGATATGTATACAGACTGCATTCAATCCCACTACTCTTACTCATCACTGTCTTGTCAAAAATATGCATACACATATATGCAACAATTGACGACTGTCCACAAAATATACTTGAAAAAATATTCTAAGTACATCCCCACCAGCATTGAATCATTTGAACTCTCCCGTCTTACGGTTATACATATATACATGTGTTCAAAAGAAAAAGTGTGCAGAGATGAGATCACTGTGGTGTTAGTTTGATCAAACATATCCTCAGTACTCATGTTAGCTAACAATTCCGGAACCGGAAAAAAAAAGGAGGAATTGAAAATATATACCTTTGGGTAAAAATAGTTTTTTTTTGTATACCTCTATTTTTAAGTTTTACAAGCATAACCCTCATTAGGACGGGTAATTTGGCATTCAGGACGTGGTATAATGTCATAAGGACGGGTTATTTTTCATTGAGGTCGGACTAAAATAACACGTGCTCAATAAAATTTCTCACCCGGTCGTGCTAAAAAAACCCATCCTGGATTTTTATTTTTTATTTTTTATTTTTTATATTATTAACAAAAACACGGGATTAATCTGTTTTCAATTATCTTTTCAGAACTTTTCCTCTCTGTATTGTTTTCTTCTTCCTCCTTCACTACCAATTCCGCCAAGCGCCCTTCCTCTTATCTCAACCGGTGGTGTCCTGTCCTTCCTTATCTTCTTCCTCCATCCCTATTCTTCCCCTTTGTGTCTAATTTACAGACCCATTCCGTCCTTCATCCACTCCGATGGAAAAAATTCAGCATTTATTTTTGGAGAAGACAACCCAAGTTGATGAAGGTAACAGATTCAACATCGTATATCATTCTTAAATTGTTAATAAACATTCTGGATGAATAAATGTAGGTGAATAAGATGGGTTTGAAATTCTCGATTATGGAAGAATTTTGACAGAAAATGGAAGAAAAGGTATGGAAGAATCCGGCATATTGGTGTAGGAAATTGGGTGAAGAAGAAAATCTGGAGGGAGGAAGAAGAGGATTTGCTATAAAAAAAAAACGGAATTTTTAGCCCGTCCGAGTGAGAAAAGTTGGTCAGGACGTGTTATTTTAGTCCGACCTCAATGAAACATAACCCGGCCTCATGACAATATATCTCGTCCTGAATGCCAAATTCCCCGTCCTACCGAATATTTTGATAGGGTTATCCTTGTAAGAATTAAAAATAGAGGTATATAAAACAAACTATTTTTATCCAAAGGTATATATTTTGAATTTTCCTCAAAAAAAAACACCTCTACGCTTTCTTGAAGAAAGGTTGAAATAAAACTTCTGATGATGAACTGTGGATGTACGGCTAGAATGAATGACCAATGAGATAAGGAAATCTTAATATGATAGGAATGTATACATGTACTAAAACATACTACAGCATCCATGACAAGGAACAGAGGCAAATTACGATTCGGAAAAAAATATTCGACTACTGCTAACATGAAATTCCAATAAGAAATCTACTTACTTAGCCACTACATCATAAGCTCCGAAAACGTAAATATATATAAAGATAGAATACCTTCGATTAGGATGATCTCCGACACTTCACGATTTCCACCGGGTTGATCGGCTTACCAATGAGAGTATTCTTCCACTAATATATGCTATAATTTTTTTCAGATCGAGTACTAGAGTTGCTCTATGTATCACCATTCATCTCTTCCAACTATGTCTATTTATACTGGTGTCATCCCTTATAATTACTCCTAATTGATGCTTGGTGTAACAGTTGAACGGAAGAAATTACTAAAGAGGCTTAATTAGCTTTTCTCTAACTGAAGAACGGAAACGACAGAAAATATTTCCCCCTCTTAACTTTACTTAATATTTACTGTTAAGTTGATTCAAGAATGGAACAACCAATGATCTCATCAAGAACGTGGACTTAAAAGGAAATAGACTTAACACATATATATATATAAAATATTTCAAGCATAGTAAGGTGTTATTTATAATATAAGTAATTTTAATTATAAGATTGTCACTAACACGATTATACAAATTTCGATAGTAATTATTATTCTTAACTTGACAACTATACCCTTCTCGTTTTATGTCATAAAATTCGGGGCGTTACACCTTGTGTTAATATCGTTTCTTTTATTAGACTAGTTTGATTCTGGAAATCTGCCTAATTCCGTTGTAACTCGTGTGTAGAACATTCGAGTGTGAAAGGTGTAACATTGCTGATGATCCGTTGCTCATTTCCTGATTCGAAAGATTTGCAGCCATTAATTGATGGAATGGCGTTTCCTATGCTCAGAATCGAAGCCTTAATAATCGAATCTCCACCAATTCAGGGAAGTTTTCTGCAAACCGTTTATTACTATTTTTTGTTTAAGAAAACTATGATGTATATGTTTTCTTTTTGCTTTTTTTATCTCAGACTTTTGTTGTATGTTAATTGATAATGGGTTCAGTTTGTACCCAAATTTTGAGTGCATGTCGTAGGTTCTTTGATTTCACATTTGTACCCAGGCACATGAAAGTAATATCTGCTTTTGATGGAAAAATGAGAAATGGTACGTCTTTAACCCCATTAGCGGCATGTTTTTTTTTTGGGTGTCACTGTAGCAGAATGATTTGAAAATCAAGGAAAATAAATTTGGTGTATATCTACAAGGTTGAGTTTCGAGAACGTAATAGATTCATTAATATGCTTTTTGAAACATAGAAACCTTCGGTTGCTAAATGACAGTGAATTTCCCATCCTTCTCAAGGCTGTAGTTCCTCTTTAATGTCAAAAATCATTCGTCGGCTTGTTTTAGAGCTCAGAGGATAAGCGATTCATTCTTTAAGTAAAACGTCTATCATGTGGAGAAACACCTCATTCAAAAGTTGAAAACCTAATAAGCCTTTTTGTTCTACTTTCTCTGGTTGCTATGCTAATTTATGATACGCAGGTTTATCCGAAGGATATAAATGCGTTTGGGCTGCTAGCTTGGACCGGAAACGACGTATTAAACATGTGGTTAGCTCATTTATCTCCTATGGAATTAATTCACCTTGGATTATCGAATTTAACAAAATTAGTCATCAATTCAGCAATAGGCACATGTTGTATATCTTGTACAATTAGTCCCGTCTTGAGTTTCCACTGCTCACCAATGGTGTAATGCAGGCTTAGGTTACTAGCAGAATTAAAGGAGCTCCGATTAGATGATACAGGGTTGTTTCCAGCTACTCAGTCAAGTGGCAAACGGGTATGGTCAATGGCTTCATAATATATAAGCTGAAATACTATGGTCTTGGTTCGCAGCCCTGAGTATTTTTGCTGAACAAAATTGCTGGGCCTGCACTCATGTATTTCTTATACATGCATTCGATTTTCGGTTGATTATATGGGTTCAGCTATTTATTTGTATGTTTTTAGTTTCATTTATTTGTTTTCTTTTGTTCTGTTTTGTTAGTTTGATGTTGTGATTTTTTGGTGTAGGTTTTCGGTAATGGTGTCAATTCGCTTTGCGCAACCTTTATTGGTTGTCCTGCTGTGCAGGTGGCAACAATGAAGAATGTCATGGCAACAGGATGTGCATTGCCGAAGTTCTTCAGTCGTCCAGGTGAAAGAAAGCCTTTGATTTTGAATTCGCTGACAAAAATTTCTAACACTGTCAATGTTTCTACTCAGCAAAGGAAGCTGGTTAGGGGCTCAATATACCTTCAAGTGACACAACATAATATATGGGCTGAAACTCTCACCGAGCTTCTGACATGCGTGAGATCAGAAATCGAGTATTTGGTTAAGCGTCTTACGAATAATGAGTTAAAAATGAGCCATCAAATAGTTGCAACTTGCCTGAAGTTCTTAGACAATGCCAGTTCATATAACCCGGAATACTGTTCATGGATGCGGGTTTCTCCTAAAAAAGTTGTTGATTCTGATGCTACTCAGAAATGGGAAGATGTTCTGGAGATGTTTGTTGATCTTGTTAATTGCTTGGTTGATGAAAAAGGAATTGACTTTGGAAGTGACCAAACTTGAGCTCATGAAAGAAGGGCTTTACCCTTCTACTGTATTTTTATCTCTATGGGAGCGTTCGAGATGTTGAAGTAGGCGTGTGTGGAGGGATGTAACAAGATTGGTACAATTCTTACTCAAATTTGATCTTTCTCTCATGTTTTGTGTATGTTTCGTGTTTTAAGTTGTATGAGTATGTAGGGTTTTCATTTCCATATGGTGGAGTTGCCTCATCTATTGATGGTGTGAAAACAGAAAACGGAAAAGATCGGGAAGGTAAGATATTTCTTTGTTGCGTAAATGTTTGTCCATGAGGATTATTTGTTTATTTATTCGTTAATGTTTCTTCTATATTTTTTTCAATCATTATTCAGCTTGCACCCTTTTATGAGTTTTAATTTTATGTCAGAACTTTGATAACGGTCAAATTATACCCATAAAAGTCATCAACATTATCCTTAAATCGAGCAAAATAATATATATTTTATGTTAAATCACATGTGTATAATGATTATTTAATGTTTTGAGATTTATAAAATATAAATTGGTATTTATCCATTTTATTATTTAAATATGATTTATTTTGGGATAAATGTTTATTTTTGTAGATTGAGACAAATTGAAGGATAATTACAAATGGAAGAATTAAATCTCAAGATAAATCGAAGAAAATTCGGAGTGCATTGAAGATAAATACCGGATCAGCGCAAAAAGAGGAGTAAAGCATGACAAGAGCCAGCGAGCCAATCAGAAATAAGCAGGCTCGCTGGCAGCAAGCCTCCAGTTCGCTGGGGGCGAGTCTACTTTTCTGCCCGGATTAGCTCGAAATTATCCTAACACAATCCTAACGTGTTTTCATACTTCATTTGGATTTAGGAAACCTATTTTAGATCGGTTAAGGCTTATCCTAACTCGATTTTTACTCCTATATATATTTGTGCTATTTCATTAGCAAAAACACACCCTTAGACACTTTTCTCAGTTTATAATAAAATCCTCAGTTTTTCTCAGAGTGGCTTTTTACAAGTTCTGCAATTATGTAAGTTCTTGTAGTTATTTTCTCTTAGTTTTTATAATTAATTCCCCAATTATTATTTATCGTTTGAGATTGTTATTTCTTAGTTAAATGATGTAGATTTAAGATTACGACGTGAGACTGTACGGATTCCTCGTCTATAAGGATCCGCACGCCCACGCCTATGTCTCGTGATCTATGTATGACTTTATTTTGATTAACAATCGTGTTTTTAGTAGATCTATATAATTGCTTTATGAATCTCTATTTTATCCGTTACGTATAGAGAAACGCTAAGAGTTAGTTTTTCGCCGAGTCAGTCTAGCCACGTCTTTATGGTGTGACTGTCCATTTAGAATTTCTTATCTTAGTAGGTATGGCTACGACTACGTTGCTCGTCTGTTTTAATTAGCGTATGATTAGAAAATACCAATATAGGGCTCCTAGGTCGGCTCATGAATTGATCTTCCGGGACTTTCAGCGAGATCTAGATTTGTTCTGTATTAGGGAATTGTGCACATCTAGTTATACGTAAATCGTAGATTAACATTATACCTAAAAAGTTAGTGTTAATGGGACGGAGACTAATGCGATCACTTAGGAAGTACGCCTAACCACAGGAATGTTGCTTAGGTGAGGAATACGGTTAATATCGGCATCCCAAGTTTTGTAAGCGTGCAAGTTATATGAGATGGAGGCCTAAAAAGCGAAGTCACGTAATGTAGCATAGTGATCTAGATGGCCTACCCAGAGCTAGATCTAGTTTAGGGGATGACTCCCGTAGCCAATATAAATGAAATACGAATCGGATTAATAGTTGTCGAGTCTAGCTTAATTATATAGAATCTCTAGATCCAAACGATAACATAATAATTGGGGAGGTTGATTATGTTGTCTTTATTTGTGTTATGTCAAGTCGTGTCCTTTATCTTTCTCGTCTCTTGTTGGTCGTAGACCGCCTTTGTGTCCTTGATATGAATGATTAATTGTTTGTATATAAATGACCCACAATTGGTTCCATGTGGGATCGACATTGATTCACTATAGCTATATTACGATGGACCTAGTCCTCTTGCTAGTATTGGTTTATGGTGGTCAAGTATTTTTTTATCACTTGATCTACGTCATCAAGTTTTTGGCGCCGTTGCCGGGGAACCAACGGTCAATTTTATTTATAAATAATTTTTTATGCATGTTAAGTTTTTTGTTTTTGAGTCTGTTTTTACGTTTTTGAGTCACTCTGGTTGTCTGCTCTGTGTAAAAATTCCAGATCCTCAAAAAAAAAAAAAAATGGTTTCGCTCCCAGCGAGACTACCTCTCGCTGCCAGCGAGCCTGGTCAGTTTTCTGGGATTTCGCGTGTCTGTTTATCTCCGTATGTTTAATCCATAGGTCTGATAGCAGCATGGGAAACCATGTTAAAGTCAGTCTACGGTCTGTTTGTTTTTTATTTTTCTTCTGTTTGCAGAAACCAGGGAAACAATAATCCGAGTCAGTAATTTTTCGCGGGCGCTGAGAAAATAACCCAGAAACATGTGGAGCTACGAATCTACGATGGGAAAAGCAATGGAAGCAACACCTTTAAAGCACCAAGATGACTCCGAGAAAATAAATATTAAAAGGTTCGAATTATTCGTGGTACAATGTTGAAGGCAAGGTACTACCTTTTTTGCTTATGTTTTACTATCTTTTAGTTTTTTGAACATAAGTTAGTCTTTACATGAACCTGAATGAGAATCTTAGCCCGGAGTGAGTTTTAAGATTAATTTTATTAGTGCCGAAGGTTCTACCCCAAATCTGTCTCATCTAGCGGGTGTAGGGAATCATGTAGTGGTTGAAGGAAGCAGTGAATAAAGAGTTCCTCGTAGTTCTGTCAAAATCTCCTTGTCCTATGCATGAGATTGCTTCTAGTGGCCACGGGAGCAACAATTTGTGTAGTTAAGCATTCGCAATCTAAAGAAGACGTTGAGTTTTGAGAGAGCATAATGAAGCAACATTATAGAGGATGTGATTAAAAAGGGTCCCTAAGACTAAATCTTCTTAGAATTCACTAGTTCCTAAAATGAGAGCCGAGGTAAGAGCTTTGTATAAATGGTATGGATAAATGTCGTTTCCTAGGTCTCACAACCAAGGGAAGGGTATTAATCCGCAAAAGCGACGAGCCCACCTCTTATAGTGCTCAGAGGGTCAAAGTCTGACGAGCCATGAAGGATGACTAACAAGGATACTTTTTTGGAAAGTCGAGTTGAGGACTTTAAACTCAGAACTACTTCTTTAAAACCCTTAGGATTTCTTTTTAGGATTTTAGGTTTTTTGTTTTCTTTGAGTCCAATAAGAGTAACGTGACATATGTTGAGGTTTTTTATTTTGCCGTGTTCCGATGGCCATTGGGCTAAGGATGTGCAAAACTTTTTTACTCAATATAGGTCACGTGAAGTAGAGTTCCGTAGGAGAGTCGAGAAATTGCTAAAGAAAAGGAAATTTAGCAATCAGCATTAAGATGGAAGCATTAAGAGAACTTGAGAATTACAGAAAATGTAACAGAGAATGATTGGTGCGAACAAGAACGCTTTTTTGTCAACTCCTAAAACTTTTTAGAATGGCGATCCGAGTGAAAATCCAAAGTTGTATGCAATTCGTTCTGCAACTACCCTTATCCTTTCTTTTATACCTTTTCACCCTTCAACCTTTTCTATTCTCTCACCGATCTGCCTCACAATTCACATTTCTAACCATTGTTTCATTCCCTCTCTTTATTTCCATCTATTTCACTCTCCCACCTTACCCAATCCCTTAAACAATACCTACCCAAACCCAATTCCTTAACCAATTTTCAGCCCACCCAAGACACAATTTCTTACCAACCCTTTATCTTTTCTTACCATCCTTATATATCTTTTTCTAAACCCATGATACTCTCAACCTCCATTTTGTTTACCAAATTCCCTTATGTTGCGGAGTTAGAACATTGCTAAGTTTTAGTGATTATCTTCTCTCATTTTGGTTTTCATGATCCTAGCGAGGGTAAGTGTAGCTCTGACCCTAGCTAGATATTAAAAGTTTTTGGTCCGATCAAAATACAACGAGAAGATTCTTCCCCGAGTATCTGTTCCTATCTTTTGCAAATATCCCATTCAATCTGTTATACCTTACCAAGTTTCTCTTTTACGCTGGATTGAATACATGGTTAATCCTGTCAACCTGGTGTTTTCCCCCTTGGGGTAATGCTTTTTGATCTTTGTCTTCTCCACCCGGTTTTAAGAATATTTAAGCGGTGGGGGTTATAGATGAAGACTACCATCTTTAGTTGCCTGTTTATTTTTCTTTCTATTTAGTATATTTTCCTTTGTATCGAGTCTGTTGTCAGTTTTCTAAATCATAATGTTGTATTAAAAACACGTCAGGTTTAATAATTTCAATGTTTCAAAAATGTAATCGTTTTATGGACTTAAAAATGTTTAAGGTTTTATGTATTCCTTTTACTGTCCCTTTTTTTCGATTATTACTTTTTATGAGCTAACGCTGTAACGAGTTTCGAGCTTTGTTGAAGACTTATTTTGCAGCGATAGAACTTCATGTTCGATCTCCGGTTTGCTTATATTCCTAGAAGTTCCTCGACGTGCTTGGATTACTCCGATGTTCTGCATCTACTTGAGAGCCGTTTCCAGAGCTAAGTCTTTTTCTTAAATTCTCATTTTTATTTGCCATTGGGGACAATGCCATATTTAAGTGGGGGGTAGGAGACTTAGCTATGATGTATTATAAATGGAAATTGAATGAAAACGGTGAAAAGTTGAAAAAATTGAATAAATGCCATATTATTTATCTCGTACCCTTAGAATTGTGAGTTCCTAGCTAAGAATTGATAGGAAAGGAACCAAGTTGCATGAGTACGTGATCATTTTATACTTATGTGAATGTAAATTTAAGGATACTCATGCCGATTGTTGCAAGTAGTTATTTATTATTCGATTACTCAATCTTTGAATCGATCTTTACCGTACGAATTATAATAACTGAAGAAATTATGTGTACATTGCGTAGATGATTGGTTATGTAGACTTAGTGTCGATATTTATATGTTGATGTATTCCTATCTTCTGGCCATCAAAGCGGAGTAATAAGCTTGAGAATAATCTGTGTTTTGACAAAGCGTTAAACACTGGGCTTATAGTAACATTACCAAAGTAGCCTCGCGCTTGTGGTAATATTCATTCTATTGACTCATCCGTGAGAGAAGACTTCTTGCAATGCATACTTTACTTTTAAAGCAAGTTTCTTTCTTGAGAGGTGTTAATGCTTGAAAATGAGAAAAAATTCAACTTTTAAGAGGCTTCGAGTATTTTTCTCGGTCTCCAAGTCCAAAAACCTCTTAGATAACGCTCTTGCTTATTGCACTATGTCTTTACCCATTGCGAGGCTTAAGAAGTGGGAATACTGATGTTGGTAGGTTGAGATTGCAAAGTTAGCATAAACTCTAATCTTGCCACGATTATATAAAACTGAATGCACATGCACACATCACTTCGATTCATAGCAAGTAGTGAATAATGGATACCTTATGAGCATGACTGGTATGAGTTGACTCGGATTTCTTGTGTAAGTATGATTTGACCATTGGAGCATGTTATCTTGGGGAATGACTTATCGATGCTTTGTTCGGGACGATCAAAGTCTAAGTGGGGGGTAGTTGATGACGGTCAAATTATACCTATAAAAGTCATCAACATTATCCTTAAATCGAGCAAAATAATATATATTTTATGTTAAATCACATGTGTGTAATGATTATTTAATGTTTTGTGATTTATAAAATATAAATTGGTATTTATCCGTTTTTATTATTTAAATATGATTTATTTTGGGATAAATGTTTATTTTTGTAGATTGAGACAAATTGAAGGATAATTACAAATGGAAGAATTAAATCTCAAGATAAATCGAAGAAAATTCGGAGTGCATTGAAGATAAATACCGGATCAGCGCGAAAAGAGGAGTAAGGCATGACAAGAGCCAGCGAGCCAATCAGAAATCAGCAGGCTCGCTGGCAGCAAGCCTCCAGTTCGCTGGGGGCGAGTCCACTTTTCTTCCCGGATTAGCTCGGAATCATCCTAACGCGTTTTCATACTTCATTTGGATTTAGGAAACCTATTTTAGATTGGTTAAGGCTTATCCTAACTCGATTTTTACTCCTATATATACTTGTGCTATTTCATTAGCAAAAACACACCCTTAGACACTTTTCTCAGTTTATAATAAAATCCTCAGTTTTTCTCAGAGTGGCTTTTTACAAGTTCTGCAATTATGTAAGTTCTTGTAGTTATTTTCTCTTAGTTTTTATAATTAATTCCCCAATTATTATTTATCGTTTGAGATTGTTATTTCTTAGTTAAATGATGTAGATTTAGGATTACGACGTGAGGCAGTACGGATTCCTCGTCTATAAGGATCCGCACGCCCACGCCTATGTCTCGTGATCTATGTATGACTTTATTTTGATTAACAATCATGTTTTTAGTAGATCTATACAATTGCTTTATGAATCTCTATTTTATCCGTTACGTATAGAGAAGCGCTAAGATTTAGTTTTTCGCCGAGTCAGTCTAGCCACGTCTTTATGGTGTGAGGGGTGAACAAAAATTCTAAAAACCAAACCAACCGGCTGAACCAAATTGAACCAAACCGGAAATGTATAAACCATGGTTTTTCGGTCGGTTTTCTATAACTTAAAACCAAACCGTTGAATACAATTTGGTTCCAATTTAAGAAAATAAAAACCGTTTAAAACCGGACCAAACCGGATGATATATATACACACACAAACACACACACACACACACTCACACTCACACACACACGCACACACACACCTACATCTAATACTTAAAAACATCTATACGCTTTTTACTATCTATCTCAATCTATATTTACTTTTTACGTGTAATATAGTGCTGCTACATAGTTAATTTCATATGCTACATATTCCAATTTTGTTGATCATTTCACATAATTGTCTTCAGTCCTTTGAAAGAATCTTGAGTACATTTCGGTTCACAACTCACCACTGCTAACTCGCTCTTCTCTTTATACTTGTTCAACACCAATATTTGAAATATGTGGATGCTCATTTGAATGACTTACTTCTCTCAATGATATTGATGAACTTCTTTATGGATATTTGTCGATGCTGATTTGTATGACTTACTTCTCTTAATGATATTGATGAACTGCATAATGTATATTTTTTTTTATTATCTGGATAAATGCATTTATAAACCTTAGTTTTATATACGATTGTCTTTGATTTGCTTATAATTAGGTTATGTTGGACAATAACATTGTACAAATAATCAATATCAGTGTTTTGGAGATCATAAAATCATGAATATTTTCTTACTAAATAAAGCTCAAATCTGTATCACATGTTTATTCATTTGATATATATATATATATGTGTGTGTGTGTGTGTGTGTGTGTGTATGTTATCTATCTTCCATTTGTCTCTCCTTACTTATGAAACAAATCTATTCCTCTTTCTTCCCTAATCTTACTCAAAATACTATTTTGTGTTATGCATTTTGAGATTTATGTATGTCATTTAATAATATAGTTGTTTGTTCATTAATAGTAGTTTTTTTAAGTTGATGATTCATTGATGATCGAATTGAAACGAGTAAGATAAGAACCATGTGAAAACCGTAATAAACCGGAACCAAGTCGAACCAAACCGGACCGAATAACATGGTTTACGTCTTCAAACCGTTCTAGTTTGGTTTCAAAAATTTGAAACCGTATAAAATGGTTCGGTTTTAAAAATGATAAAAACCGGCCGAACCGGACCATGTTCACCCCTGTCCATTTAGAATTTCTTATCTTAGTAGGTATGGCTACGGCTACGTTGCTCGTCTGTTTTAATTAGCGTATGATTAGAAAATACCAATATAGGGCTCCTAGGTCGGCTCATGAATTGATCTTCCGGGACTTTCAGCGAGATCTAGATTTGTTCTGTATTAGGGAATTGTGCACATCTAGTTATACGTAAATCATAGATTAACATTATACCTAAAAAGTTAGTGTTAATAGGACGGAGACTGATGCGATCGCTTAGGAAGTACGCCTAACCACAGGAATGTTGCCTAGGTGAGGAATACGGTTAATATCGGCATCCCAAGTTTTGTAAGCGTGCAAGTTATATGAGATGGAGGCCTAAAAAGCGAAGTCACGTAATGTAGCATAGTGATCTAGATGGCCTACCCGGAGCTAGATCTAGTTTAGGGGATGACTCTCGTAGCCAATATAAAAGAAATACGAATCGGATTAATAGTTGTCGCGTCTATCTTAATTATATAGAATCTCTAGATCCAAACGATAACATAATAATTGGGGAGGTTGATTATATTGTCTTTATTTGTGTTGTGTCAAGTCGTGTCCTTTATCTTTCTCGTCTCTTGTTGGTCGTAGACCGCCTTTGTGTCCTTGATATGAATGATTAATTGTTTGTATATAAATGACCCACAATTGGTTCCATGTGGGATCCAGGGATGGCAACGGGGGGTTCGGGACGGGTTTTATGCTCCCCCACCCCCATACCCGAACTTTTGAATACTCCCCCGCCCCCGCCCCCGCCCCCGCGGGGGAAATATTTTCCACCCCCGCCCCCGCCCCCGTCAGAGAATGAGTTACCCGCCCCCGCCCCCGTTTCCCCCGAATTTCAGCCCCTTCGGGGTCCCCGCCCCGCCCCCCCCGCCCCGAATTTACGCCCTGCTTCCCGAATCTGAAGCAAATTATAGTGAAATTATACACAACCAAAACAAAATACAAACTCCAACACAATAAAATACAAACTTCAATCCTCTAATACAATATAGAATAATAACCAACTTTGAGCGCACTAATACAACATAGAATAATAACCAACTTTGAGTCCAGTAATAGAACAATATAGAATAAGTCTTCATAGTTTATCCCCACTAGAAGATGACAAGATGCAATCGAACGGAACCTAAGATGCAATCGAACGGAACATAATTATAACGGGTACCCGTGGGACGGGTTCGGGGTCGTACCCGTGGAACGGGTTCGGGGCCTATACCCGCGGGTATATATTATACCCCCCCCCCCCCCCCCATCCCCGTACGGGTAGCAATTTTATCCCCCGCCCCCGCCCCCGCCCCCGGTCAAACCCTGTATTTTGACCCCGTTCGGATCGGGTTCGGGACGGGAATCCGGGTAACGGGTAGTTTTTGCCATCCCTAGTGGGATCGACCTTGATTCGCTATAGCTATACTACGATGGACCTAGTCCTCTTGCTAGTATTGGTTTATGGGGGTCAAGTATTTTATTATCACTTGATCTACGTCATCAAACTTCTATGGCGAAAACGTCATTATGTTGCCAAGAACCATCAATCTTTGACATTAGCCTCAATCTTTCAAGTCATTATACACTCTTTTAAATTGGCTGAGATTTTTTGGCATAAGCCCAACTACTTTTTGTACGCTTACCTTTTTTTTAAAATGCTGAGATTTTCACATACATATGTGATTAAATTGTTGTATTGAATGTTCACAATTGTGGCTATGATGTCTGTAAAGTCATCATTGTATTGATGGATTCTGTGGTGTACTTTTAGCCACAAAGAATTATGCCTCTGCCTACATGTTAAAGTTTAATTTAGTAATAGGCCTTTTGTATGTAAATGTAAGCAGGCAAAAGTGTATGTTAGCCGGTTATATTTTTTGCAAAGGAAAAAGTACACTTAATCACAATATCCTTGCACATTATGTCTTGCTTTGGCAACCTGGACGACAAATTTGAGTAAGAATTCATTTCTTTTCTCTTATTCTTGCAACCAGTAATTCATGGTGATGCTCATTTTCTTCAATTGAGATAAATCTGAGCCTCAAATTCATCATTCGTTATTTTCAGGCAGCCTTGAAGTATAATATCTCAGAATGGATCTAAAATTAATGGTTTTTTTGGTGGCTTGTGTTTTTCCCCTGGCTCTCAAGGAAGTGGATGGGGCTCTACCCTTGAAAATGGAGGTACGTTGATGAACCTTGTATTTTCTCTTGTGAAATGTATTTTTTTTTTTGGCTGAAGAAAGTTCTAAGCATTTTTTCTTTATGGAGTATTGTAATTCAGCCCGTAAAGTGTGAACAAAAACAACAAAATGGATATGATAAGTTATAAGAGAAAGTTCTAAGCATTTTGTTTTGTTACATGCTAAGAAAGTTCTGGATTGTATTAGCATGAAGAAAGTATTAGCATGAAGAATTATTTGGTTTTGATTGAAAAGTATTATCATGAAACATGAAGAAAGTATTAGCATATACTTTACAGACATCACAGCCACAATTGTATTAGCATATATTGTAAAGTATTAGCATGAAGCGTATATATGGTAAGAAAATGGAGAATTATTTCTTCATGCTAATACAATCCAGACATAAGTGTAAAAGTATTAGCATTTTCTTTTGTTATAAGAGAAAGTTCTAAGTATTCTAAGAAAGTTCAAAACCAAATAACAAAGTCTACATGCTACATGCTACATGCTACATGCTACAATTTTCTCTGTTATTTGGTTTTGATATAATACTTTGTTGTTTTTGTTCACACTTCATAGGCTGAATTAAATCAAGCAATTGCTACGATATCATACTATGCTCCATCATCTGAACCGGCTCAAGTCCGGGGTAAAACTGTTTACCTCCAGTATTCCAACATGCAAGAAATAGTGAATTTAACTCATTAGTTGAATGATATGTAGAAAATGTAAGAATTGATTACTACTTTCATTCAATGGATTTTTGCTCTTTCTGATTCAATTGAAATGGAGGATGTTAGGAAAATATCATCGCAACGGAAGCGATTTAAGGATCTAGATCTATGTGTATACGTAATAAAACATCAAATCTACATCTACAAGTGAGTTTGTAGATCATACCTCTTGAATCTCTAAATTCAAGTTGAAGAACCGCAAAGGATGATTTGTTGGGAGTAGATGTGATGAGCACCACAGCCTTCCGTACGTGTGATCCAAGCAATTCCCGGTGGAAGGAATCCTCGGCTCGAACCCTCCGATATGCTACCCGAAAAATCACCAAAGATTTATCCTTGCTATGGCCGAAATTTCCTCTTGCTTTTCTAAGTGAGAGTCGAAATTATATGTGTTGTTTTGAGGCTTTAGGAGAACTCTCTTTAAATAGAAGAGTAAAACTTAGCCTTCAAAGATTTTATTATTCCAATAAATAAATCCATAAATAAAAATAATCTCATAATATTTTAGAACAAATCTAAAAATAATATTTATCTTTATTTATTACCATAAATATTTATCCAATAAATATTTTATGCACATGTCTTTTTTATACACAAGAAAACTAATTCCTTGTTAAAATAAAACATGTGTGGCGCCACAAAATATATATTGACCTAGTCAATATTAATTTCTTATTACACAATAATTGGGCCAAGACTATGGAAAATGTCTTTTCCACATATTTAATTATTTAGCCCAACTAATTTAATAGTCCACTAAACAATTAATTCACATATCGTTTTAATAAAGTCCAACATGAACTAAATCAATATTATCGAGATTCGACGTCCGAGAATATACATGCTATATTAGGAGGCACGTCGGGGACCATGGACTAATAATCAATGGCTCGATAAATCAAATAAATAATTATCTCGACGAATGAAATAATTATATATTCGATAAATCAATCACGAGAATATGCCACCATAATCCCGTGATCGCACTCCTCCGATTATAAGATTATATTTATCTCCTCACGAGAAAGTAATAAGCGTCCCACCGATATAATCATTTCATATGGATTAATCCTCCATAGATCGCTCATTCTAAATCGGGAAGTTACCGTTAACCCTTTTCGAAACATCTTGTCCTTACTTACCGTTAACCCCTAGTGATCAATAATTCAAATAACTCACCGTAGCTAATCGGTGTAATATGAATCCCATGGATCGATCAATGTCTAGGATTAACTCATAAGGAATCGTCTATCTACTTCCATAAATGGAAGGAATGGATTCCGTATCTGTGATAACACGGACTACTCACTCAATCCAAGATAAATGCCAAGATGGGGTAATTCGGATCACGCACTCGATGTAATCCTTAACCGTCAAGTCAAACCTCATATGCCGATTCAAGCGATCATTGTGATCACCTCGTGATTAAGATATATCCATAATATGATCATCTAATGATTCGATAAGACTTCTCAATTACGGAATTATATTGAGAACTCGGATCAAATCGGTCCAAATTTCTATATGATATATCTATCATATATAAATGCCCCATTAGGTTCCTTTAACCGAAAGTCCGGATAAGACGATCACACCTATCGTGTTATGGGCGCATTAATAGTACGTTAAAGGGAGACCCGATACTCTCGATTAACTTTACAACGGACTAATTGTATTTTAAGTACATCTTCACTAACTCAATCCTCCTCCCGTGTATGTCTCATACACTTTGAGTTAAGTGATTACATAAACGATATACTCGGGGTTTTACTCAGAGTGTAAATACTATTGTCATATCGGTGATTATGAGAATAATAAATATGAATAATAACATCATTTCATTTATTAAATAAAACAATTACAAAAATTGTCTTTCGGGCATCACACCTAACAATCTCCCACTTGCACGAAAGCTTGTGATTAATTGTTTTAGAGCACACCCTATTATTTAAAATACAAAGAAACTATCACTCCCACTTGCTCTAAAGCAAATGAGACATGTCTCTAATACCTATAGTCTCCAAGTGTCGACTAAAAGCTTCAATCGATAGCGTCTTGGTGAATGGATCGGCAGGATTATCGGCGGAGGCGATTTTCTTGACGGAAATGTCCCTCTATCGACAAAATCGTTGATCACCCAAATTTTCTCTCTATATGCTTCGACTTCATGTGCTTTGAGGTTCTCTAGAGTTGGCAATGGCCCCATTGTTATCACAATAGAGAGTAATAGGATCTTCAGCATTCGGGACAACGCCTAATCCGCTGATGAACTTTCTTAACCAAACTGCTTCTTTAGCTGCCTCCGAGGCCGCTATGAACTCAGCTTCCATTGTTGAATCGGCTGTGCTGGATTGCTTTTGGCTTCTCCATTCTACTGCACCGCCACCAAGCGTAAACACTGAACCAGAGGTAGATTTAGAATCATCTCTGTCTGATTGAAAATCAGAATCGGTGTACCCCGCTAGCTCCAAACTCCCACTCGAATAGACGAGCATATAATTTCTGGTTCTCTTCAAATATTTGATGAGATTCTTTACTGCTGTCCAGTGCGGTTGCCCTGGATTTGACTGAAAACGGCTGACTAATCCAACGCCGTAACAAATGTCAGGTCTCGTACACCTCATAGCATACATAAGACTACCAACAGCCGAGGCATATGGCACTCTTCCCATAGCCCGACCTCTGCGGGGGTTTGAGGCCCCGAGACTTAGATAG
The DNA here is from genome assembly GCA_026214975.1 of Gentiana macrophylla. Lineage (NCBI taxonomy): Eukaryota > Viridiplantae > Streptophyta > Magnoliopsida > Gentianales > Gentianaceae > Gentiana > Gentiana macrophylla. The sequence goes on from CM047805.1 coordinate 161,057,055, forward strand.
GTAAACGCCGTGGCGGGTTGGTAGAAAACCCTTCTTTGCGTTCTCCATATTGGCGTGCGGACCTTTATCTATATAAGTTGCTTGGGGCAGAGCTAACATCCTGTTCTTACGATCCCTTATAATTTGGATCCCTGAAACATAACTCGCTTCTCCCAAATCCTTCATTTGGAATTGCGTGGTCAACCAACTTTTTACGTCGGACATCATCCCTTTTATTGTTGCCAATTAGGAGTATGTCATCGACGTACAACACGAAAATACAACACTATCTTTGATAACCTTCTTGTACACACAAGATTCAAAGAAAGTGTTGTTCAAATCATAAGACTTGATCGTGTGATCGAATCTATGATACCAGAACGAGATGCTTGCTTCAAACCATAAATGGATCTAAGCAACTTGCACACCATGTGCTCGACCCTTCTTCAATGAATCCTCTCGTTTCTTTGCATATAGATTTCCTCGTCAAGAAAGCCGTTTAAAAACGCTGTCTTAACATCCATTTGCCGATCTCATAATCCAGGACATGCAAAGAATCGAAAGGAGGATGCGGATGGTTTTCATCATGGCCACAGGTGAGAAGGTTTCCTCGTAGTCAATACCCTCTCATTGTGTGTGTAACCTTGGCTACCAGCATGCTTTGAAGGTTTCGACCTTCCCATCCACTCCTCTCTTTCGCTTGTAGAGCCATTTACATCCAATGGGCCTTTCACCCCGAGGAAGTTCTACAAGTTTCCAGGTGAGTTAGAGTACATTGACTCCATCTCTTGATTCATAGCGTCAATCCATTTATCCTTATCATGATCCAAAGAAGGCCTTCTTATAGGTCAAAGGATCATCTTCCACCCCATCGAGGCGACTACATTAGCCTCTAAATCCATGCCGTGCCGAGCGGTGGCGAACCACTCGCAGATGCGTCTGGGTGGAACAGAACGCCGGAAGTGACTGTTGTATCATTCGTGTTGTTTATAGGGACATCGGCCAGACCCACAATAGGTCGATGTTATCGGAGAGTAATTCCTCTAGTACAATTTTACTTTCGAGGTCTGTGGTCTTTCATATAACTTTCCTCCAAAAACGTAGCGTTAGTCGAGACTAGCACTTTGTTATCTTCCGGATCGTAAAATAGACCACCACGTGTACCTTTTGGATAGCCTACAAATAGACATACTTTCGTGCGTGATTGTAGCTTGGTAGTCTTGTCCATCGCCAGATGTGCGGGGGCAACCCCATATCGCGAAGTGACGCGTGCTTTCGCGATGTCGCGACCACATTTCAATGGGTGTCTTTTCGACGAGACTTGGGCGGTCTCGCATTCAAAATGTAGACCGCTTCTTCTAGCATAACCCCAAAAGGATATAGGTAGTGGCGTAGCTCATCATTGATCTTACCATGTTGATCAATGTCCTGCTTCTCTCTCAAGAACTCCATTCTGCTTTGAGGTGTCCTAGCGCCGAACGTTGGAAACAAATCCCATTTTCACCAAGTAGTCAATGAACTCGATGTCTAAATACTCACCTCCACGATCCGAGCGGAGGCATTTCAATGACTTGCCTAGTTGCCTTTCGGCTTCGCTTGGAACTCCTTGAACTTTCCAAAAGCCTCGGATTTCCTATGCGTGAGATAAACATAACCGAATCTCGAGTAGTCATCAATGAAAGTCACGAAATACTCGTATCCGCCTCTAGCTTGTATCGTTCATCGGACCACAAAGGTCCGAATGCACCAAGTCTAGAGTTCCCGTGGGTCCCTTTTACCCTTTGATGAGAAGGGACGCTTAGTCATTTTTCCTTCCAGCAACACTCACGCAGAGAGCGGTGTGTCAGTCAACAGATGACTCACCTAAGGCGTGAGCCTTTTCTAGTCTTTCGAGTCTTTCCAAGGAAATATGGCCGAGCCTTAGATGCCACAAGTATGTTTTATCTTCTTTTATTTGAGAAACTTTCGCTTTTTAGCAGATCTTTGATGAGCGGTTTTAAACATTTGAAATTAAGTAGGGAGCTTTATGTGGTTTTACAAAATATAAACCATTTTCATTCGTAGTTGAACATAATTCAAAACCATTTTTGAAATAACAAATTCACCATTCATAAATGAAACCAGAAAATGATTGTTCAACCAAGGCGAGAATAAGAAATCAAATTTCTCCTGAAATTGGGAATAAAATAAACATTGTCTAAATGTAAAATTCTATTATTGAAATGCAAATCCACAGCTCCCATCGCTTTGCTTGAAATGAGCGCCCGAAAGTGCCTACTCGCATCACTGAGAACCCTCTTCCAAATCTCATAAGAACTAAGAATCGCAATGAAGAACATACATGGTTAGTAGCTCCAGATCAAGTATCCAATTGGACACATCTTTAGCTACATTAAAAGATTCCAAGAATAGTAATTCTAAATTACCTTTCTTATCTTTTCCAAAGGATGTGACCTTGACTTTGCCATCTTTCACATCACGAAGATATTCGGACAATGGTGTCTCCAATGTCCTACCTCCTTACAATAAAAGCATTTGCCCTTGGGCTTGGCCTCGTCGCTTTTCTTGGCTTTCTTCGTCTTTTTTCTTCATTGGTTTGGGCACAGTGCAACATTTCCTTCTTCTTCGGTTTTGCCTTAGGCTTGTTTGAAGACTTAGCTTCGCTATATTGGCTTCAACTTTCTTATCCCCTACTTGGGCTTTATCTTTCGATAGTAGGCCTCGTAGATTGTCACTCATACAATATCTCGTGTCATGGATAATTCATATTTGCCCATCGATCATCGAGTTTTGAACGGATAAACTCGAGAGTCAACGATTCCAAAATCATTGATACTTGAGTTGCCTTATCAAACTTTGACCCATGAATACCGGCGTCGTTGAAGTAATCGATCATATTCAAAACATGACCATTCACCGCTTGACCCTTCTTTCGCTTCGTGTTAACACCAACCTGATGGCATCGTGTCTTGCTTGGTTGCTAGGTGATCCAAACATCGTAGTAAGTTTCCGCATGATTTCTCCCGCGGACTCAAACTCCTCAACTGGGTCCTAATGACCTCTCGCACGCGCCGCTAGGATGAGCCCACGAGCCCGGTTGTCGGCTTCGATCCAGCGATTACGCTGCTCGATCTCGGCTTTACCAGTGTTTTTGGATCGCCAAATGTAGGGCATTCCGAAGTGAGTACGTGTTGCACATTCTCATATGTGAGTACCACGCTTAAGTTACTCTTCCATTTCTTAAAGTTGTTTCCGTTAATTTTTCGACGATAAGAAAGGTAAATTTGAGTAGACATTTTTGTTTGAAAATAAAATGACATACATTAATTCAAGTTTAACACTACTATATAAATTTATTTTTAGGAATTGTAAACTAAAATTAAGTCTACTCTACCATTCCAAGGTTTTAACCCCGCATCTCAGTGCCGCCGTAGGGTAGGTCAAAGAGATGAGACGGTTAAATCAATGAATAACTTGTGAGAATCAGACATCCCACGAGAATCGAACATCCCTTTATTCATTGACTACCTTCCTTTTTTAGCCTAGGTATTACCAAAAATACCCTTGATGAGTGTGACCTACTATATCGGATCTCTCTTGAGTACGCCCGAGTGTGCCGTCGTAGGATAGGTCGGTGACCCGACGAGTACCAATCCTATCCTTTCGGAGACCAAGCCATGAATGTTGATAGGGGTGAACACCATCCGTAGGGGACGAAATCAAAGCGCCCGCGAGGCGCCACCCTTCTCTCACTTACTTGCATCTATAGTAGAGACCGTGGGGTTGGTGTCGCTTCCCCGCTCCCACTCAATATTTTGGAAGTGGTGGTGGGTTAACTAACCACGTCTTTTTGATGTTAACATAAAAGTACATAAAATCAAGGATTCCGAATGGTGTCGGTGACGTAGGCAAGCCTACCCGTCCTATTCGTTGGAACATATGTGATGATCCGGACGAAATCGGGTCAAGAGAGCCGTGTTTGAGATGGGAAGGAATCACCCTCCGTTCTCCGGTGTGGCTTAGTCTTGCCGGACCCCGTGCATACATCACACTAGGAGGGTTAAGTCGGTCGAGCCAAGCTCGGTTGACCACCCATCCTATAAAGTAAACCGCTTTTATCCAAGATTTATTGTTCTTTTACCATCACTCAATCTCGTAGACACTACGAATCGAAACGTGATCTCGTTGGAGCTTTAAGGCGGTTCACCGAGAACACACACCGAAAGGCTAACGATTTCATAACCCGTCCTCGGATCTTTAATTAGTTACTAAATTAATCAATTACCACGTATTAATTAAATTTCAACTAATTACGCGAGTTTGTATACATGCCTATTTTAATTACCAAAATTAAAATTCTACATGTATGCATGGAGTGGATTTATGATATGAATGCATGTCATGGCAATTCGATTTTATGTCTATTTTATGATCAAACACATAAAAAATAAATTGCGGAAAAATAAACACCGAGATGGATTGTTTGCACTTCGTATCTAATCTATTCTAGGAAAAATAAATTAAATTACAATCTTCTTGTCTTCGAGTCTTGATCTTCAAATCTTGAACTCGAACCGTCGGAACAGGAACCACGAACACCCGAGAGGAGAAAAGGTCTTTTTCATTAAATAAATCCAATTTATTATAATTATTTTTTTTTTTTATTACAATGGTGCGGCCTAAAAAAAATATTTCCAAAATTTTTTTTTTTTTTTTTTTTATGTCGGCTGTTTCTTTATATTTTCAGAAAAAATAATTTTTTTTTTTTTTTGATTCTTCTGCCATAAGCAGATTTTTGTTACCAAAAAAAAACTTAACAAAAAAAAATAGTTGACAGCCGCCTTTTCTGAAACCCTAGCCGCAGCATTAATGTATACAGGACTTATAGCGACGCTTTTCAGCGTCGCAGAAAGTCCTGTAGCAGCTTTTATTAAAAAAATTATCCGCTTTCTCCTCGCTCATACCTTGGGTTTCGCTTTGATCTTCAAATTTTCCAGCAAGATCTTCAACTTATCCAGTCCGGATGACCAAAATTATAATAAAAGATACTACTTTTACATATAAATTGAAAATTGACATAAATAAAATACAATTCCTATCTTCAATTGTTACCAAACAAAAGAGCTACAATGGATCTAACGAGTAAACAATACCAACCCCAATCCATCTCTTCACCAAGACAATCATAATCATAAAAAAATTGATACATCGTCGGCCCCTTTTTTTTTTTTAAAAAAATTGGGACAAAAATCTACATGTTTTACCACTCCTAGATCTAATATTTTATACGTATAAATATAGATCACCATGGCGACTGATACCACTGTTAGGAAAATATCATCGCAACGGAAGCGATTTAAGGATCTAAATCTATGTGTATACGTAATAAAACATCAAATCTACATCTACAAGTGAGTTTGTAGATCATACCTCTTGAATCTCTAAATTCAAGTTGAAGAACCGCAAAGGATGATTTGTTGGGAGTAGATGTGATGAGCACCACACACCTTCCCGTGACGTGTGATCCAAGCAATTCCCGTGGAAGGAATCCTCGGCTCGAACCCTCCGATATGCTACCCGGAAAAATCACCAAAGATTTATCCTTGCTATGGCCGAAATTTCCTCTTGCTTTTTAAAGTGAGAGTCGAAATTATATGTGTTGTTTTGAGGCTTATAAACTCTCTTTTAAATAGAAGAGTAAAACTTAGCCTCCAAGGATTTTATTATTCCAATAAATAAATCCATAAATAAAAATAATCTCATAATATTTTAGAACAAATCTAAAAATAATATTTATCTTTATTTATTACCATAAATATTTATCCAATAAATATTTTATGCATACGTCTTTTAATACACAAGAAAACTAATTCCTTGTTAAAATAAAACATGTGTGGCGCCATAAAATATATATTTGACCTAGTCAATATTAATTTTGCCATTCTGCACAATAATTGGTAAGATTACATGGAAAATGTCTTTTCCACATATTTAATTATTTAGCCCAACTAATTTAATAGTCCACTAAACAATTAATTCACATATCGTTTTAATAAAGTCCAACATGAACTAAATCAATATTATCGAGGATTCGACGTCCGAGAATATACATGCTATATTAGGAGGCACGTCGGGGGACCATGGACTAATAATCAATGACTCGATAAATCAAATAAATAATTATCGTGAAACGTAATAATTATATATTCGATAAATCAATCACGAGAATATGCCACCATAATCCCGTGATTGCACTCTCTCCGATTATAAGATTATATTTATCTCTCACGAGAAAGTAATAAGCGTCCACCGATATAATCATTTCATATGGATTAATCCTCCATGATCGTTCATTCTAAATCGGGAAGTTACCGTTAACCTTTTTCGAACATCTTGTCCTTACTTACCGTTAACCCCTAGTGATCAATAATTCAAATAACTCACCGGTAGCTAATCGATGTAATATGAATCCCGTGGATCGATCAATGTCTGTGATTAACTCATAAGGGCGAATCGTTTCATCTACTTCCATAAATGGAAGGAATGGATTCGTATCTGTGATAACACGTACTACTCACTCAATCCAATTACAATGCCAAGATGGGGTAATTCGGATCACGGACTCGGTGTAATCCTTAACCGTCAAGTCAAACCTCATAATGCGATTCAAGCGTTCATGATCGTGATCACCTCGGGATTAAGATATATCCATAATATGATCATCTAATGATTCGATAAGACTTCTCAATTACGGAATTATATTGAGAACTCGAGATCAAATCGGTCCAAATTTCTATATGATATATCTATCATATATAAATGCCCCATTAGGTTCCTTTAACCGAAAGTCCGGATAAGGCGATCACACCTATCGTGTTATGGGCGCATTAATAAATACGTTAAAGGGAGACCCGATACTCTCGATTAACTTTACAACGGACTAATTGTATTTTAAGTACATCTTCACTAACTCAATCCTCCCGTATGTCTCTATACACCGAGTTAAAATGATTACATAAACGATATACTCGGGGTTTTCTCAGTAGTGTAAATACTATTGTCATATCGGTGATTATGAGAATAATAAATATGAATAATAACATCATTTCATTTATTAAATAAAACAATTACAAAAATTGTCTTTCGGGCATCACACCTAACAGAGGATTACTTCCAGTAAGTAAAAAGTAAAAGATTGATATAGATTTTCACCCAGCTAAGAATGTTGTAGATTTATATCCATTACCGATGATGGCGCATTGCAATCCGAAATCCCAAATTTCTTGTAGGCACATGGTAGAATTCACGTCAGATTATATCTTACTATGTGGACATTTTGTAGCTTTACTTGAATCTGTAGCGTTTTAGCTATGCTCCTAGCATTTCTTATGTTGAGTAAGCAATACATTATCCCCAAAATGTATTCCGAGAATGCAGCATTTTGTTCTCATTTCTATCATTTCTTTTGTTGGGTAGCAATACATTATCCCCAAAATCCCCAGAATGTAACATTATGTTGTTCTGTACGAAGGCACTATTCTGCATTCTTAAGCATTTATTATGTAATGTACTAAAAACTCAATGAAATATAGTTACTCCATTAATACAACCAGGGCCTTACGAGGAGGGTCTTGCGGTGCAAGGCCAAACTTTACTAGTATTTTTAATAGAATTTAACTTTTATATTAAAAGAACATGAGGCATTATGTGCCTTGTTTTTTCGGTAAGACGAGGGAATTCGTAATGAATTAACTTATGTGTTGTGAGAATTTTCCTTTGTTTCATGAATTCTCTTTTCTGACAAATTGTTTCTTGAGTTTTTGTTTACCTATGAGTGATTCAGAATTGTTCAAGAGAAATTATACATTTGTTTAGTGAATCAACAAATTATCCAACAAATATCATGAATTTATTACTATTTCATTAATTCACTTTTTTGTATTTTAACAGCAAGATGTCTTAATTCACTAAGGAACTGACTACTAGCACATTAAGTAAGAGTATTGTCTACACTAAATATTTTGAGGAATGAGGAAGAATGACATAAATATTTCATCAATTGAGTAGAAGGACAGTCTTTTGAAACTTTTGCATAAAGGACAAAACTATTTATTCAAATGTCGAAATTCACTTGTGTTCGAAATTCATTTGCTTAAATTCATTTTACGAAATTCACCGTCGAAATTCACTAATTTTCAAAATTCATTGTCGAAATTCACCGATTTTCGAGATTCACCATCGAAATTCACCGATTTGAGATTCACCTTAGATTCACCGATTTTCTGATTCACTTTTGTCTTCTCATTATAAAAATTATGCATTGTTCTTCCTCCTATAAAAATATGTAATTTGTCATATTCTTAAAAATATTCCAGATTGTGTCATTATCCCTAATTTCCCAAAATGTTTTTTTTAACCTTTATTGCATAAGAAAACTTAGATGTCATTATTGCTAACGTTTTTTTGACAAGATATTTATTGCAAAAGTTAATAAATATTTTGTCCTAACTCCTAATCAATTTGTCAAGAAGTTAATCACGTGCACGTGGCAAAAGCAGTCTCAAACTGTACCCCTAAATTCTCGACTATTAATGATACTCTCTCTTCCTAAATATAGAATTCAACATTTTGGATTACTGAAACATTTAGGTTATTATATTTATACTTTAAGAACACGAATATTATTTCAATGCATACACCACTCTTTGTATAATAATGTTATCATCACAACCATATGACATATTCAATGTCATAATGTGATAAAGAATTTTTTATATAGTGACATCTATTTATTTGAAGAGCAAGGACGGCCACATTACTCGAAACCCTAAAAGAATTTTTTCAATTAGTAAAATAGTTTACAATTAAAATTATAAAAATACTATTAATGTCATGGTGAATCTTTATTTTACACCATTGCTTCATTGATTTTTTTTCCTTCTCAAACAATGGTTAAAATGGAAAATACAAATGCAAGGATTCCCGGGAGCAATGATCTTCTCAAATACTTAAGGGTCAAGTATAGTTGTTTTTACACATTATCATCAAAACGACATAGTTATGAAAAAAAAAACTATGGTTAGATCATTTTCACCTTTTAGGTGTGTGGTTAGATCAATTCTACTTGAGATAACACTTCATCAAGTACTTGAAGAAATCTTGGCTCGGATTTCTGTTAGGATAAGTAGTTGGATGATTGTTACGTGTAGAAGGAGATAACTTCGTCTCCTTATGCATTAACAATCATCCGACTCTCACTTTAGAAAAAAAAAGTCATACACGTGATAGTAATCCGACAATGCTTCTAATAATAGAAGTTTTACACCAGAATTACCCTCAATATATCATGAAAATTAGGATCCGCAAACCAATATATTTATAAATTTCATCACCTCAAAAACCGCACTCAGTAGTCCGCTGCTACACTGGTAGTAGTGGTATGCAGAAGAAGCTCAATTCCCCACACCTTTTCACATTTGCCTTCTCGATTGCGATTTCCCTCTCCGGTCAGTATCGATCCCCTCGTCCTTCCAGAACTCGTTGCTTCTGTGCGAGGATTGCAGCACAGTTGTTTTCGAAGGTGAATGCGGCGGTTCCCTTCCCGGTCAGCATTGAACGGCTGAGGTGAGGAAAGATACTGAGCTGGAGAGATAGCACGGCAGTTGACTCTCTCTGCCGGCATTGCGCTCATTTTCATGCATTCGTTGTACGGTATGAACAGAAGCTGACTTTTCGGTTCATTTTGTCGCCTACGATATGGCTGAAAAACTTTTTTTTTTCTATGCATTTATATAAACGATTTTAGTGTTTATCGTATTCTGCTTCTACAATTGCTATTTGCTAGTCTACGGAATTGTGCATTATGAATGACAATTATTTTGTACTTTCGATAATTTGTTTGACTGTTCAGGACCGATTTGATCTAGGCTAACCGATTTTATCGTTCGTTCTTCCTCTGCTCATTACAATATATACTGTTGCGAAATTGATGTGTTGAAAAGAAACAGGCTATGTAATTTTTTTAACAAAATTCAGAGCTTTCACAAATAGCATACGACGACGTGAATAATTAGCTTGCCTAAAAGTCCTGGAGTTACGTCACACCAATCCAGATTTTCCCAGAGCCAAATGATGGCTGTCTTTGGTGAGATTGAAATGGACACAAAGTGTGAACGTAGCAATGACAAGAGAGTGATGGGTTTTTCGTATTTCAGTAATTATTGTAGTATTTGATACTCCAAGTTACTGTTGAATAGTTGCTTTCAGTGCTTGCGTTCAACCAACTTGGTTTATGCTACACCTAGATTTAGCTTTTGGAGTAGAATTACCTCCAAGTTAGTGTCTTATAATTTGCTTTCTGGTGTCTCTTTCTCGGAAACCTTTATTTCCTTTTACAGTACATATGCTATATATGTTGCATTTGCTATAGTCTGATCAAATAAGCCAAGTGTCAACTGACGTGCTTTCTCCCACACTTCCTGTCCCATCTTTGAAATCATCAGAGTTGGTGATGAGGTTAATTTTCAACTTCTTATGTAGTTTTACATGGGGTTTATCTGAACCCATTGTATTTTACATAAAAATGTGTTCTCTGCAGTTCCTCAACATCAGAAACAGAGTAATTGTCTCTTATATCGTCTATCATCTCCAAGCCTTTGAGCTACCAAATTTGTGTGTCTGGTAGCCTAATGCTTGTCTGCATTTCAACCAGTTATTTGTGTCTCCCTGTAACTGTGCACACTAGACACAAGTTTGATGATCAGTTTCACTTGGCATTTGTTTTTTTTGAGTTTTTATCGAATATGACAATCTTATTCCCCAATATTAAAACTTAGTCCAGATAAATTTATTAGTCTGATTCCTATTTTTTTAGTATCATTTTTTATTTATTAGTGTGGGGAAATGTATTTCTGATCTTCATTTGACCTCCAATTGCATAAAATCTTCAGTGACAGTTAAATTAATGAAAAAGGCTATCATCTGCTGATGCATGTCGGTGTAGCATCATTTCTAGTCATAATTATGTTGATGGTTTTTAATTTCTGTTCCGTCATATTCAGTATTTGACCATTTTCTGTCGATGCTCAGTTCAGGCGTTTCTATTCAGTAGACAGACATTAGTCACAACCTCATCCTCGAAATGTTTTATTCTTTATAAGCACTTTAGTGATCTTAACTAGAAGCTCTTTGCACATTGTACAGTTTATGACATTTACATTTCTTGCCAGGCAGTTAATCATTGATTCTATAGCTGAATACTGAATGGATGACAAGAAGATCTCAACTCCATGTGGAATACTGCTCTAACTCTCTTTATTTCTGCATGGTACAGAAAAACAACGAAAAGTATCCTTCTAAAGAGAGAAAGTCTCATGTTTCACCATAATCAGAATTGCTATATAGTAGCCTGAAGATCAAAGTATTCACGCTGTACCTAATAAAGGCGAGTTTTAGTCTTTCCGAGCCTAAACGGACAGGTACCAGTCCTCAAACTGATTGAAAAATAATGAAATCTTTTGTAAATACCGTTTTCTTGTGCCAGTATGAAATTGTATATTGTCCTTTGGGCTCCCTCTGCACGGTTTTTATGTTCATGTAAAATTAAGATAATCAACGGAGTTTTCTAAACTGCACTAAGGTAAATGCTAACTACCTTTTTTCTCTTTGATTCTTCCCAAAGGATTCTCTTCTGCAGAGATGAGACTACATGTGGAAAGGGTGCTTCTTTGTCTGATTACACTCTTTTGGACTCAGCAAACATTCATTGGTAGCCCTTCTTTCTTCTGCATCTACAACATTTGTTTAAATCCTTACCGTAGTAACAGTTGAAACTTCTAGGCGGTGCATGTCTTCATTTTGCTTTATGGCGCTTGACATATACGTGCTTCGCCTTTTAATTCTGGGCAAAGACTGGTAAAAAGAAAGTAATATTGCCTAAGGCGAAGACAGAAGTACGCCTATCAAAGTTTGTCCTTATGTTCATTTGGAAACTCTTATTTGGGAGGTATATGGAAAATTTACTTCTTTTTCTGATTGATGCAGTTGGAATAGATGCACATTCAGGTACATTTGAAGCCAACAGGTGGTGTTGTGCTTGTTCTAGGGCTGATCAAGCAAATCTAAGTTCCCCTGTGCCTGCAATCTGTTATTCATCCTGTAATTGTACCTATGGTAAGCTGCTGATCCTGTAGCTTGTAAAATATGCTTACTTTACCGTAGTTAAATAAAAATAGTGACCCGGAATTCCTGACGATTCAAATGATGCATGAGAACTGAATTGACTCTATGGATGAAAGTAAAGATCCGATACCACACGTCAGTGAAGGTCAATTTCATGACAGTAATTGAAGGAAGATAGAAAAACGCTTAGATATGTTTAAAGAATTTCATTTATATACATACTCGAGTTGGAATCACCTTGAAAGACATTCTAGCGATGAATCTAGCGTTCTATCTGACAGTTGTTCAAAACCAAATGCATTTGAGTGGCAAAGTTTCGAGATTATGCAATTGTTATATTGGACCAAATTAGAAGTGTGCTCTATGTTTCCCAATTATTATATACCTACTATCGTAGTTAGTCAATCAAGATATACTATCACAAGGTTTACAAAGGTAGCATCTTAGTTTTTTAAGTTACCTTACCTTTCTCACAGCCACTCCCATCCGAGATTAAATATTAGCAAGATAACTAACACTCGAAATCTACTAATTTCAGTAAATATGTTTTCATATATGTAATTTGAATTCTATTAGTCTTATATCTGCTGCAGATAGCTTAAGTGAAGGCGAGTGGTTCTGCAATTGTACGGCTGCTGATCTACCAAAAGTGAATTTTGGAAATGATGACACCAGTTGTTTCGCTTCCTGCAACTGCACTTCTGGTATTTTGTTTTTTGTGGCCTTATGCAGTATATAGATAAGCAAATACCAATAATGTAAATGTGTCTTAATTTGTCTATAGCGATAAACGGATTAATTCTTGCTAATTGCATTCGGATTGTCAAACTAGGTACTTCAACGGAGTTTCACCTAACCGAGAAATGGGTGTCCAGCAAAATTCTTCTGCTTGCACTTTTGCTATGTGTTGTGTTGACAAGTCTTGTATTCATCGTTTCACTCCTATGCTATCTTTATCTTAAGGATAGATGGTGGCCTTTGCTCTCATCAGATAATCAAAGCAGTTGCAATAGTGCAACCAGCTTGATAAGTCAAAGGGCTTCCGTTCCAATGTGTAAAGGCCCTTTTTGTTTTGCCATACAATCCTTTGCAGGTAATGAACGGTCAACTTAAATTAAGTATCGTGTTTGCAATTCAATAGGTGATTCCTGTTGATCTAGTCTTGCAAAATTAGTTGTATCATATCCACCTAGGTTTTATTGGAATATGCGTATATCTTACTCTTTACTTGTCAAAATTTATTTTTGTAGGCTGCCTTCCAAAGGCTTCCGTCTTGGCAAAAATGAAAATAAGTGCAATACACGGGGTGATTGTGCAGTTCTCTTACTCTGAACTAGAATTTGCCACAAACAAGTTCTCTGATTCTAATTTGATAGGAGTTGGCGGCACTAGTCATGTCTATCGTGGTTTTCTCAAGGATGGTAAAATCGTGGCAGTGAAGCGAATGAATACTCTGGAAGGGCCAGAAGCAGAGTCCGGTTTTCTGACCGAGGTACTTCCTCAAGACACTAAAATTTACCCGGGAGATTAGGCCTACATTGGTAATCACTCTTTATTTAATTATTTAATTACAGCAACTAATAGATTGTTTGTATGGTCAGATAGAGCTTATATCAAGACTCCATCATTGCCATTTGGTAACTTTGCTTGGCTACTGCTCAGAACGCCAAGGAAACTATGCTGAAAGACTGCTGGTGTTTGAATACATGTCTAACGGTAACCTAAGAGACTGTCTGGACAAAAATTCCGAGAAAACTTTGGATTGGAGTACTCGGGTCACAATTGCACTCGGAGCTGCAAGGGGCTTGGAATATCTACATGAAGCAGCAGCACCAAGAATTTTGCATAGAGATGTAAAATCTACAAATGTTCTCCTGGATGAGAACTGGAGAGCCAAGGTGAGTAAACCCAAAATTTTCAAGCAACAGATGGATAATATAATGGATGAAGAAGCAACTGCTGAAAACGTAGACAGCCAAGTTGATTACTTGGTTACTTCTTATGCATACTAACTGGCACGTTTTCGCAAATCACAGATAACAGATCTTGGCATGGCGAAACATTTTTATCAAGATGAGACTCCAAGTTGTTCCGGCTCTCCAGCAAGAATGCAGGGCACTTTTGGTTATTTCGCGCCAGAGTATGCAATCGTTGGAAGAGCTTCTCTTAAGTCGGATGTTTTCAGTTTTGGCGTGGTCCTTCTTGAACTGATTACTGGCAAGCCTGCCATCTGGACTTCTCCTAAGAAAGTTGAAGAAAGCCTTGTAATTTGGGTAAATACAAACTGGCCAAAAGCTCATTTCAATATTTTGTAATTTTAGCTATGGGGTTGCCATTCAAATTGTCTCACATTGTTTAGGCAAACCTTTTAATAGTTCTTTGGCTATTCTAATAATCACAATCTTTCAGGCATCACCTCGATTGCAAGATAGCAGACAAGTGATTTCGGAGTTGCCAGATCCGAAATTGGCAGGAGCATTTGACAAAGAAGAAATGTATGTGATGGCTTACTTGGCAAAGGAGTGCCTTTTGTTGGATCCCAACTGTCGACCAACAATGAGTGAGGTGGTTCAAGTTCTTTCTACTATTGCCCCTGAGAAATCTAGGGGGAAAAACATGTCTGTCCATATATTTCAGGTATTTTAAGTATACTTGAAACCATTTTTGATTTGTCATATTTGAATTGAACCTCTACTATTTGATTGCTAAATGCCTTTTAAACACGACGCAGAGCTCGTCTTATTGTCTGAAGGAAAAGGAAGACATAAAATGGAGCCATCCTGTTGAAAGTGAGGATATCAAGTACGTAATGACTGATAAACAAATTACTACTGATTGCTCGTTGCTATCAGAGTCACCAGGTGAGTACTCATTACAATCAAAAAGGATAGGGAAAGAAACGGAACATTTTGCGATTGAGGATTTGGGGAAAATAAGGGTGCCATTATCAAATGGTAGAAGAAGCTGGGAGGAACAAGATGATGTAGAAGTAGTGGATTTGACTGAACCGCGTTTTGAATCGTTCTGCGTATTCAATGTTGATTGATTCCTCCAGTGATTTTGTTTGTTGTTAGACAGCATTAGAATTAAATAGATGACTTGCATCACACATATATATCATTAGATTTTGAGCGTTTGAATGAATCAAAATGGAAGAATGAGCTTCGTAATGCAAAAGCATGTTGTGTCACAATCGTTGTGGTAATTGATTGATTGGATGAGTGCATTATATTATATATACAATATATCATACCTACAATGTTCTGGAGAGAATCTATAATTAATTATACAAAATAATAAATTAAATAATAAGATATTTATATCTCTAATAGTTGCATGGTAAAATTAGTGTGCTAGTGTGCTGCAAATAAATACTCTTGGAAGAAAAAGGCCTTTATTTTATTTTATTTTTGAAAAAGGCCTTTTGATAAGTGACAATGCAATCTGTCTAAAAAAAAGTGACAATGCAACGAAATACTGCATTTTATAAAACTGATAATCAAGAACAAGTTTAGAAATTAATATAAAACTTACATTGATTATACAACAAAGTCATATTTATATTTACTTAAAATTTAAAGTTTGGTGCACATATCTAAATGAACATGTCTGTAAAGTACCAATGTGCAGTGTGTGTATCAAACGAAAAATGATTTGTGTAGTCAAGTATTCGAGTTTATTCGTGAGTAATCGAATCAAATGATACCTTGCTTTTATATATGACTTGTTGAATATATTCCGAGTCAAATTGAGTTTGAGTTTGATCGGATTTACTCACGCATAGTTCTATTCGATAACAACCCTAATTCATATGTAATTCATATTATGTGGCGATTTGTTAAAATGTCATGAGATTTACAATTAGATTATGACGATTGAAATGCGAATTCCAATATGAATAATTTGGTTCAAATGCAACATTTCAGCTTCATCTCTGAACGTTAATGACACGTTTGTTTTGCTTTAAGTGAATAACCGAAATTAAATTATGAGAATAAAATGAAATGTAATGAAACAAATTCCATAATAGGTGATATTCCGAGCAACAGTGGAGGCATGGCGGCGGGGTAAGGTGTGAAAGGTATGGTGGAAGGGGTAGAGTTAGGTGGGGTAGCCCTGCCTTACCACCTTACCTCACCACCCACTCACCCTACCATACTCTACCCACAATTTCCCATCATGTCCATCAACTCGACACACTTTAACTCTTTACTCACTCTACCTGCCGTTAGACCTGGGCAGTTCCGGTGCTAAATCCAGTTTGGACCCGCCGGTTTCCGGGTCTAACCCGGCGGTTTCACGGGTCCACGGAACCGGCGATTCACTTCTCTACCCGGTTCTGGTTTCCAGATGGACCGGCCGAACGAATCCGGCGAGTTGAGCCGAATCGGCCGGAGGACCCGAACCGGCAGTTTTATAATTTTTTTTTTCCTTCAAAATTTGACCAACATTCCAATTTGACCAACGTATATATATTCAAAATTTTTGAATAAATTTTATTTAGTAAATGGTGTTGTTAATTTATGTATAAAATATGTGGGTAATGAAATATATCGTAACACTTTGACTAATCAAATAATCAAATACTACTACTATTTAAATTATTGTGACAAGCATGTAAATAAATAACACTTAATTAGTGGGAGAAAACATGTAAATAAATAAATAAATAACGAAGTGTGTTTGTATTTTGAATATGAAGTGTATTAGACTATTAGTATGGTGTTAAGTAATGTGTATCAACTATCAAGTGATTCAAGTGTGCCGTGAGTGCCGTCATTGATGTATTGTTCAATTATGTAATGGTGTTACTTAATAAAACAATGTTTATATATATATTTTGCCTCGATTCATTAAGATATAAAATCAACTTATATACATAATATTATAAGTATAAATCATCGTAATCGCTATATGAAATATAAGTTTAATTTACTTACAAATCAATCATAAAAAATAAACAATTAGAAAACTATATTCTTTAATTTAATTACAAATTATCTAGAATATAAGTTATGAAATTAAATATTATTGGTTGAAATTAAATATTATACAAGCCGTGTGTTTTTTTTTAAACATTGTTATGAAATTAAATATTATATATAGTTTAATAACCAATTAGAATTTATTATTAATTTTAACGTAAGTTATACAAATTTTGTAAAAAAAATTTGATTTTTTTGGAACCGTGATCTGAACCGTCTGGACCCGGGAACCGTCGAGACCGGACCGGACCGGGAATCGCTAAACCCACGCGGTTTCGGGAACCGGCGAGCAACCGCTAGAAATTGAAACCGGCGGTTCCGGTTCCATTTTGGACCCGGAACCGGTCACGTCTACCTGCCGTATTGCACCACTTGACCAACCCTACCACCTACCTACCCAACTTGCCTCATCCACCTTATCATACCCAACCTCACCCCACCACCCACCCTACCCAACCCACGTATTTTATCATGCCTAGTCTACCCTACCTACGCACTCCACCACCCTACCTCACCGTTCCATGCCTACCACACCTTACCCTGTGCTACCTCACTGTACCATATCGTATCCCATTCAAACATCCACCGTACATACC
The DNA here is from genome assembly GCA_026214975.1 of Gentiana macrophylla. Taxonomy (NCBI): domain Eukaryota; kingdom Viridiplantae; phylum Streptophyta; class Magnoliopsida; order Gentianales; family Gentianaceae; genus Gentiana; species Gentiana macrophylla. Next base: position 161,074,795 of record CM047805.1, read on the forward strand.
CAACCTTACCCCACCACCCACCATACCCTACATTTTCTCACCACCCATCATACCCCGCCACCCATTTTACCTCACCCAATCGAGACCCACCCTATCCTACCACATACCCAACATACCTTACTCCACCCTACATCGCCCCACCCACCTCACTCTTATTCATCATCCCTTACTCCACCAACATCACCCCACCTACCCCACTCTTATTCATCATATACGTGTTTTCGATTTCACTTCATTTATTAAATTTAAAGGTAATGAAATGAATTTTTATTACATTATATCGCCTTGTGATCATTTTTTGGTTTTAGAGTAGATCGCCTTGTGATCATAAACAAACAATGAAATGAAATCATTCCATTGCAGGTTTGTCAACAAAAAAAAAAAACAATGAAATGAAATATAAATCATTCCATGGCAGGTTTGCCCAAAAAAAGAAACAAACCTAAATTCAGCTGTCAAAAAAGTTCTCAACAAAAGGAAAAGACCCTTCCAAAAAAAAAAAAAAAAAAAAAAAAAGCAAAAGAGAATGAAAGAGAAAAGAAGAAGAAAAAACACAATCGAAATAAACACGGTTCTGTAAAAAATATAAAAATAAATGAACACGGAAAACAGGGGGAAATTTCTCGCCAACAATCCTACTCATCGATCTCACAGGGAAAAGCTCTCCCCGTCTTTCTGCCTGCATTTCGCTCTGTTTCCCTCCCCGCATCATATAATCCGCAAAATCTGTAAGTTTCAAACCCTAGCTTTCTCAATTGTTTTTGTTACTTTCTTCAAATTTTGCACATTTACATATAAAAAAACCGAGTATCCGTTCGATCTTTGGGAAATCAGATGAAACGATTCCTATTTGTTGAGTATAGTTTGCCTGCGAGGTTTAATCCTGGAATTTTACTGTTACCTTGTGACGTTTTGGGCTTAATTCAGGTTATGGTCGAATTTTTCTTTGTTTCTTTTTTTGGGTTTTGGCTGCGGCATTCATTTTTTGTTTTCGTTTTCTAATTCGTCACACACAAAAAAAAAATTGGTTAGGTCATACTGACATGTGCAACCTGTTGCGTGACATTGCTAAAGTTCTTGTTTTTCGTATAATTGTTTGCTTACAGTCTTTGTTTTTCTGGAAGATTCCTAGCTGGTCCTTATCGAATGAAGTAACACTTATTGGTGATTATGACTAGAATCGATGGATTAATAGGAATCAACGAGCTTCTCTTGAACATCCCTTTTATGTTGTCTTTTTGATGGATTGACCGCGACTTAGCTTTATTGTTTTCAAAGTAGATTGCAGATGATTGGAATCTATTTACAGTTTCCCTGGGCGTTCATGCACTTGCTTGCTTGCTATCTCCTAAATTTCTTGAGGGTTTCCTTTTGTATCCTTAAGATTCTTACTCTGTTTACCAGTCTTATTTCTTTAGGGGTATTTTAAGAGCTTTCATCTGACTGAGGAAACTATACATATTGCAAGAGCTATTCAACTGGTGGTTTTCTACCTTGGATGTGACTTTTGAGTTGACCCACTTTGTCGCAATGGGAATCTCACATCGCAGGTAAAACGTGTATTCTTATGTCTGTCTCAGGTGGAGTCAATGTCAAGTTCTTTACTAAGTTTAACTGTTGGAACATATCCAGTGGGGTTTTCAAAAGATCAACTGACAGTACTCGGCTTATCATAACAACTATCATGGGAGTTATGTTTGGATATATTATTGGTGTATCATTTCCATTTGCCCCTCTATCTAAGGTATCTAAATCGTTTGCACATGAATCTGTAGTGTATTTTTTATTTTTATTTCAAATATTGTCCAACATTATCATGCTGACATACTGACAAACCGTTTTCTTGTAATTCAGATTGATTTACCTTCAAGCCTTATTTCATCTTTTGATGTAGTCTTCAATGAAAATCGTCATAGTACAGCCAGTCGTAGTTTTCCTGAGAATCTTGGTTCCGGTAGCACTCCTCAAACACCTAAGGTACCAATTCTTCTTTTTATTTCTTTGTCTAATCATCTTCTACTTGATTATTGGTGATTTCTAACCATTTTATGCTAAACAATCTATTGCGGTATTGCTGAAGATACCAATTAAGTTTATTCTGTGAGGTGGCATTTGTTTGGCTTTCTAATTGTCTAATTGCCTTGTTGAAGATAGACTTGCTTTATTTATCCTTTTGTGATCAGAAAAAGCTTGTTTGTTTTGCTGGTGAAATATCTATCGTTGGGGAATATTTGGTGCCAGAAGTGATTCTTGACTGAAGGCCATGCTTTTGTCTTTCTTGTTGGAGTATTTTATGGTGCTGAGTCGATAATGCTTTTGTTGTGTTTTAGATGTATGTTCCGTCAAATCCTCGTGGTGCAGAAACATTACCTCCTGGAATCATAGTTCCAGAGTCAGATTTATATCTCCGGAGATTGTGGGGTGAACCTAGTCAGGTACAGATTGAAAAGATTTATACATACTGCCTTGTTTTTGTGGTACTTGTAATCTGCATACCATCTGTTTTAATGTGTCCTGTGGGATGATATAAAGTTTGTTGTCTGCTTACAAGATAAGAAAATAGGAAAGAAAGAAATATAATCTGTTTTCCCCGTTTGTCCTGCTCAGAATTTCAAATGTTGTTAGTCATGTTTTTCCCGTTCGTCCTTCTCAGAATCGCTTTTGATTATTGTTACTATAAATTGAAGATCTTCGGACCAAAAAAGAAAAAGTCAGCCAGTTTATCTGTTGTGCTGGTTATGCTTTTTCATGCGTGTTGAGAACAAGCATACAGCTTTTTGTAATAATCTAGAAAAATATGAATGATGGGTTTCCTTTTATGAATTTTGCTTGCATACATTGGTAAAGCACACACGCCATGCCATTTGAAGGTCCTAACATTCTAATGAAATATTCAGGATCTGAAAATTAAACCAAGGTATCTGGTAACATTTACAGTTGGTTGGGACCAGAGGAACAACATAGATGCAGCTGTTAAAAAGGTTACATGACCTCCACATTATTTTCATATAAGGATTCTTATTTGCTGACTTCTTCCTTTCATTATTCTGAATTAGTAAACCTGCTTTTCTTTGCTGCAGTTTTCTGATGATTTCCAAATTATGCTTTTCCATTATGATGGTCGGACTAGTGAATGGGAAGAATTTGAATGGTCTAAGCGTGCAGTTCATGTCAGCGCTAGGAAACAGACTAAATGGTGGGCAACTAAGTTCTACTCTAGTTTTAGATATCATGTTACTTCTTCATGCTATTTACATTGACCATATTCTGCAAATGTATGTGCATATGCTTGTTCTCTTGGGATTTCACTCAATAATTTCCATGCCATGGTGGGAGATAATTATATATCATTGTGTAGGTTAAACTGCAACATTTTCTATGATTTTCATGAGATAACAAATTTGTTTCATCTTCCTTTTTAAAGGTGGTATGCAAAGAGGTTCTTGCATCCTGATATTGTGGCAGCATACGAGTATATCTTTATTTGGGATGAAGATCTTGGCGTTGAGCACTTCAATGCTGAAAAGTTAGATCTCTCTCTCTCTCTCTCTCCCTTTACTATTTAATTATTTATTTGTGTATTTAAAATTGGGATGAGAATGAATCTCTCTCTCTCTCTCTCTCTCTCTCTCTCTCTCTCACCTCAACATTACAGGTACATCCAACTAGTGAAAAAACATGGCTTGGAGATCTCCCAGCCTGGACTTGAACCCAATAATGGGCTGACATGGCAAATGACAAAAAGAAGAGGTGATAGGGAGGTTCACAAGTAGGTTTTTTATCCCTATTGCTGTTGATTGTGACATGCTTTCGAGTTTAGAAAATTCAACTGTTTCTTTTTCATTCAAAAAGGTAACTTGTGCCTGAATTGATGACAGGTATACCGAAGAGAAACCAGGTTGGTGCAGTGATCCACATTTGCCTCCATGTGCAGGGTACATAAGTCTTCTTCTTCCTCTTTTATTTGTTGGTCGATTAACTCTATCTATGTTGCTCGAAATGTTAATGAATTTCCCTGAATTTATTTTCATCCTTCAGTTCTATTCTTCCATTTCAAAATTCGAAATCGGGTAGAATACCTGTTGGATAATATATTGCAGAGAGTTCTTTTGGAAATGTTGTTTTAGTTGATTTCCGAGATTTTATCTGTGCGTACAGTAAACAATATTTTATATTTCAATCCACTCTGCTTGAGCCTTATCCCAGTTCAAAATTCATGGATTTGTGCTTCAATGTTAGTGGATTACATTTTTTTCCTTGGCCTAAACAAAAAATAACTCCTATTTCTTGTACTCTGCTTTGCCGGATGCTTTCTTACCACATAATTCATATGCATGGATATAGTCCTAAATAACACCCAAAAATTAATGTTAAATTAGAAGAAACTTATCAAATCATGGAATCCAGAACATACTGTAAACATTGACGGTATCTAAAATTCACCTATAGGAGTAATTTGATTATGGTTTCTGCTTTTTCTCAGATTTGTGGAAATTATGGCTCCTGTATTTTCTCGGGAGGCATGGCGATGTGTTTGGCATATGATTCAGGTATCTTTCTCTGTCTGTTTTTATGCTTGTAATGCCTGTGCAGTTTTGTGGTGCTGTTTCATATTGGGTTTATGTTGGATTTATTATCGCAACTTTTGGCCTGTTAACATCGTCTTAAATGATTTGTAGAATGATTTGGTGCATGGTTGGGGATTGGATTTTGCCCTTAGACGTTGTGTAGAGGTGAGTAGTCTTCTTGTTTTCTGAAACTACAAGTCAAATATCTGCTGCTCTATTCAAAGTAATAATTACAGCTTTCTTTGAGAGTCATCTGTATCCGTCCAACCATCATATATATATTTTTCGCTGCAGCCTGCACACGAGAAAATAGGCGTGGTTGACTCCCAGTGGATAGTTCATCAAGTAATTCCTTCTCTTGGAAATCAGGTTAGTTATCATTGTTTAACACATCAAACGACACACCTTTTCATTTTGTCATCATGTGTTTATAGGAGGAAAATGGCCAAGATATTACTTTCTTTTTTGTATTTAGTGTATTGACTATTAAATGGCTTTGAAAATATGTATTGTGAGTGGCGTCCTGCTTATATGAAAATGAAACGTTAAGTACACTCCAAGAAGGGTTGGTACCATTGCTTTTTACGGGGAATGGGGGCTTGAACTTGTGACTACGTTTCTTTAGTTTGTTTGAGATCGTTCTTCTAGTTGCATCCAATATTCTTTGCCACCATATGTTTGCCACTCGATTCGTGTCTTGTTCTCTTTCTTTGTTAAATTGTATTCATAGGCTAATTTACTCAGGGTTGCATTTTTGGCTGTTAATTTTGCACTGACATTTTATATGTTGGCAGGGTGAAAATGATAGCGGTAAAGCTCCTTGGCAAGGGGTATGTATATTAATGGCATTTGTGTCATATATCTTGATTCTTGAGTTTCTCTTTTGCCCTCCCCCTCCCTCCCGGAACTTATGTATGTTCCTCCACAATGCACCGGGCGCCATGTGAGGAAAAGACAACACATTTTTTTCGTCTTTTTACTCGTGACATCCATGCAGAGGCATCAAGAGTCTCCCCCCTAAGTCTTTCACAGAGCAGTTAGTTTTCTTGTTGAACTATGGAATATTGGAATGTCCACTACATTAATGTGTTGGGTTATTAAAAAATAATGGTGCGTGCAGGTGAGAGAGAGGTGCAGAAGCGAGTGGGCAATGTTCCAAGATCGGCTCACAATTGCAGACAAGGCGTATTTTGCACAGCACGCGAGGCCATAGAGATGTCACCTCCTCCTCGACGATCGGTCTTTTGCACAGCATGAGAAAGGACAGTCTTTAATTCTCACCCTTGTACATGCCCTGGTTTTCCTTCTCCTCTCCTTTTAACCCCATCTTATCTTTTGTGTGCAGTGGTTTTTATTTAATGATCCACCTTTTCTGTTAACAACTACTATCTTGTTAGCTAACAATCGTAATGTTTGTTTATTTTGTGTGGTAATGATATATGATATGTATTGTAGTGGTGAAGACAAACATTGAGATATGGTGTCCTTTTGTGTATAATTATTATTATGGATCATCAGTTATAGTTGCCAGAAGTTTTGCTAATTATATCCATTCCAAGATATGATTTATTGTTTCAAGTATAAGCTTTACATTTTTTTTTTGTTTTTGTTTTTGTTTTGTAAAAGAATATAAGTTGGTGGGCTCGATTGACGACGTATCATAGTTACATCCGACACAACAATTACACAAGAATTTTAACATGCAATCTTCTCTCAACTAAAAAAGAACAAAAATTATACATTAGCTGAAATATTGTTTTGAGCGCGGGTTGGTTTGCATTAGCTTCTAATCAATATTATTATTGTTTGTTTTTTTTTTTTTTTTTTTTTTTTTTTTTCGGAAAAAAAGAAGGGCAGTCGAATATTGACAGTTTTCCACGAAAACAGTATGTAGTTTTATTGTCTATCACATTTCTCTTTAAGCATCATGATTGCTTGCTTAAGCTTTAGGCATTACGGTTATGGTTATGTTTTCACGCAACTAAACGGGAAGTTTTTGTGTAGTGACTCCATCCGTATGAAGTTAATGTGTGGTTTAATCTGGACCATACAATTTCAATATAGGATGAAAGTGTGTGGAACTCCACACGAATAGAGTGGCCATGTAAGAATTTCCCCAACTAAATGCCATTGATATTAATTTTTCTACCTTTTTAAAAACGTTGCCTAAAAGGGACGATGAAAGTTTAGTTTTTTTTGGGTGGGGTGGGGTGGGGTGGGGGGGGGTGAGGGTACATAACGAAACTTTAGCGTCTGATGTTTCTATAAGTGGTGTCCAAAATTATAAACAAATTAATTTTAAAAAAAATGTAGGGTTTAAAATAAAATCACGGGGTCCATAGAAAGAGTAGTTTGGCAAATCCTCCCCAAGACCCAAATCCTCATTCAAGAAAAGTAGCCGGTCTTTTTTCTGCCGGCTGCTGCCACAGAAACCACAGAACATGCAAATGGAACAATAGCGTTAGGATGGTGTTATATCTCTATATGCACCGATGTGACCAATGAGTTGATCCAAACCAAACAGTCTCTATCTTGGATGAAAACTGTATGGCTCCGATCAACCCACGGGTCACATCGGGGTAATTAGTAGTATATTGTTTCGGGCAAACTCTTTTTTTATTTTATTTTGACACTTCTTCAACAATGACATGTATACATACATATACATAATTCGTTTATTAAAAAAGAAGTGTGTAAAATTCACTATGAATTATTGTATCTTGTTAAATTTTTTCATTTATCATTTCAATTTGATTTGAACAACAAATCACATTCGATATCATGAGAGTATTTTTATATATAGACATTTTGTGTGCTACTAACTAACAAATCGTTTCAAAGCAAGTTAGTTGATTGTGCAACATTCATTTTAACCCCAAATAATATTGAAAATCTGTTAATTATATGCTCTTTATTATGTTTAAGTTAATTAGTACATAGATTTTCCTAACAGATGCATACTAAATATTTACCGATTAATATTAAATTTTGGAATTCCTACGGCATACATGACATGGCATCATAATATCTTGTCAAACAATAGGAGATATAAGCAATAATAGACTCACTATGTCATAACATATGAGGCTCTTTGGTTTTTTTGATTTAAAATTCGATAATATATTGTCTTTTAGACTATCATTTATGTATTTATTACATTACTTTACAATATATAAATATATATATTATTTTGGAGTAATGACATTTGTTTTATAATTTATACTAGTACCAATTTTGTGTAACGATATATCCATATATATATAAAATGGGAGTTAGGACAAGAGAAAGCAACCGAGAGAGAGAGAAGCAGTCAAAGACGCAAATTCTAAAAAAGTGAAGGACTGTCCAAACCAACCAAGTCACTCACTTTTTGTTTGACAGAGTTTTCCCGAGAGACTTTGATTTTATTAGTAATTGAAAAATAAATATATAGAACAAGAATTAAGAAGAAGAAGAAGAAGAAGAAAAGTACTCCTCCTTCACACCCATTGGAAGTTTCCGACATTTTGCCTACTACTTGCCCATTTCTCCCTCAATAACCCTCTTTATTATTGGTTCTTAGAATTTCAACATTTTCTGTAAGTTTTTCTTTTCTCTCTCAAATTTTTTTTTTTCTCCTGCTTTTTAATTAGTTTCTGTATTTTGCAGTAATTATGAATTTATTGTGATTGACGTATATATAAATATATGAAGGCAAAATAAATTGGAGAAAATGGAAGAGGAGAAAACAGAGTCGAAATGGGGAGTGATAGGTGCATTGTGTCTTTCGGTGGCATCATCTGTATCCATTGTTATTGTCAATAAAGCTTTGATGACCAATCTCCATTTTCAATTCGGTAAGAATTCTTCTCTTTCTCTATCTTATTAATTTCTGCATTCAAATTCCATATATCAAAACGGGGTGCTAAATTACACTGATTTTGCTAAATAAGATTGAGAGTTATTACTGTATTAAAGAGGGATAGAATAGATAAATCATAGGGATTAAGAAACGGCCAAAAGTGATGGGGTCGTGATGAAGACATGCATCTAATCTTCTTCTGGCTAATATTATTACTTATTAGGAGGTTAGATATTTTGTTTATATTGTCATTATTTCATTTTTTTTTTTTTTTTTCCTGGATAGGGATATTAGGCTTTTTCATTTTTTTTTTTTTTCTTTTCTTTTTCTGAGAGGCAGGGGTGCAATGCAGGAGGTTAATTAATGGAATGGGATTTGATGTGGAATAATTATTACTATTAATTATTGAATATTTTTAGGGACCTGCAGCTGCAGTTTGAACTGACTTAGTCTCTTAATCAATTCTCCGGGACTGTTTCTCTTTTTGATATTTATTATGGCTTTGATTAACATGACTCGGTCTTTTGCAGTATGCTCTAGTTATACTTACTGTTTTTTATTTATTTATTATTTGTTAGAATAGAAATGATTTAGTCACATGATGCAGTTATTGAGTCATCAACATGTATCATTCATTTGATTATGAAATAAGACCGATCCATTGATATGAGAGTTACACAATCGATCGATATGTAAAATATTATTGTGATTTTAACATTAACGAATTCTCTCTTATATTTTAAAGTTATAAATACATATTTTTCTAGTTTATATATAGAATCTTTATTCAATGCATCAGATTTTACATAATACGATATATATAAAGAATAATTTTTTACATAATCTGGATGAATGCGGTAAATATAAAGAAAACTTTAAAGAATATGTAATTGATACCTTAGAAAAAACAGTATTTGTAAATACAGGATTTACAATATGTACTCGTACTCTAAAATGACTCATATTCTGATATAAACAAAAAGAGACATCTTGAGACGAATGTAGCAATATATATATATTTAATAATAAAAACTATGTAATTAGTGTTGGTAAGTAAATAATAATAATAATAGTAATAATTAAAGAAAGATATATGCAGCCACAACATTGACAAGTTGGCATTTAGTAGTGACATACATGACATTGTATGTGGCATTGCAAATGAAGCTGTTTGAGAACAAGGGAATAGAATTGAAGACAGTTGTAGTGTTCGGCATCCTCAATGGTATTTCCGTTGGTTTCCTCAACTTAAGCTTGGGTTTTAACTCCGTTGGCTTCTATCAGGTTTCTCTCTCCTACCTTTCATTTTTCCCCCTTTAATTTTATTTTATTTTATTTTTTCACACATTTCCTTTCCTTTAATTAATTTGTCCCTACTAAATATATATAACTCCTCATTCTATCTTTTCTCTTTTAACAATTTGTATTATTGGACAGATGACCAAACTTGCAATTATACCTTTCACTGTGCTACTTGAAACCTTTTTCTTGAAAAAGGAATTCAGGTATGTATGTATGTAATGTATGTTCATTTATTAAAATAGAGTTTTTTTTTTTTTTTTTTTTTAATCTATCTGCCCCAAATAAAATATAAAAGATGAGAGAAGGGCCATTAAATTAATAAAAAAGGGGAAAGTATTGGACTGACTGAAGTTTAAGGAGTACTTTTCCCTTCATCAAATAAAAAGAAAAAGAAGAAAAATATGGTCTTAAGGAGTTTGTTTATGTGCATTTTAATCATAAAAATGCGTTTCAGCCTGCAGATAAAGCTATCTTTGTTGGTTCTGCTATTGGGAGTTGGCATTGCCTCTATAACTGACCTTCAACTCAACCTTTTGGGCACTATCCTTTCTCTTTTCGCCATCTTCACTACTTGTGTTGCTCAAATTGTATCCTTTTTCACCCTTTATCTATTTACACCATTTATAACACTACACTGACATTCAACTGTTGTTGAAAAGTCAAACCTCATACTCGATGTATGTTCGAGTACTGTTTATTACAAAGTCGAATCTTACACGTACTCTGATGTGATGCTACTGTATATTCTTAATTAGTTTCTTTAACTCACCGCCCGAAATATCAGCTGACAAACACAATACAGAAGGCACACAAAATCTCATCAACACAGCTACTATATCAATCGGCGCCGTTTCAAGCAGCAATATTATTCGTTTCCGGCCCACTCGTCGATCGTTCTCTCACAAAACATGATGTCTTTGGCTTTTATTATTCTCCCATTGTCTTGGTAAATTCATTCCATTTCCTATATCTTTATCATTAATTAACTACTATTTCCTTGTACATTAATCACATATATATTCATAAAACCATCTTAAATAAATAATGTTGCATTCTTGCAGGCCACAATAGTACTTTCATGCTTGATAGCGGTGTCGGTGAATTTCAGCACATTTTTGGTGATTGGGAAGACATCACCAGTTACATATCAAGTTCTGGGACATTTGAAAACTTGCCTAGTTCTTGGCTTTGGTTATACACTTTTAAAAAACCCTTTTACTTCAAGAAACATTCTTGGTATACTTGTTGCTGTTCTTGGTATGGGATTCTATTCATATTTCTGCATCCGTGAGAGTCGAAAGATTCAAGATGAAGATGATATTTCTTCAACCCCTCTGCAGGTATATACATATATTTACCCATTATTAATTAATTTGACAATATGATATCACACGATTCTTGAGAGTCAAGAATCGACTTGTCAAAGTTCGATTCGGTGTGATTCAAATGGTTGGGGTATTTTCAGGAAAAAGATAAAGAGACAACAGCTCTTTTGGAAGAGAAGATGGACCATGAAGAAGATGATGTCAAGAAGAAACTATCTAACGATGCCTTAGTTTAAGTTTTTTAGGATTTCTTTTTTCTTTTTTCAAGAAAATTACATATATAGAATGAGTCAATATGATCATTAGGTTCAATTTTTACCAAAAGTGTAGATATATATCCATTTAAACTTGTGCTGCATATTATGCATTAATTACATTTCCCATGTTAACTTCTTCCAGAAAGTAGACTTTTTTTTTTTCTTCTTTTCCTTCCCGCGGGATACGAAAGTTTTTTTAATTAAACTAGGGGTTTGAACCCTGACCTCCCACATCAAGGCGCAGTAGAGTAGACTTAGCAGTACTACTGTAGACTTAGTGAGACATTTATGTAGCCGCTAGCTAGCGGATCCAGAAAAGAAAAAAAAAAAGTTTCACTAGGGGCGGATCTTATTACCGGATACATCTATCGTAAAACCTCTTTAACAATTAACACCACATATATATATATATATATATATATATATATATATATCATACATAGTAGTATGCTATATAAATTTGCATACGGCTTTTTGCGACCTTTTTGGTCGTCCGCCTTTAGCGGCGTTTTGGTCGTCGCTATAGGTATTTTCCTTTTTTCACAGACGCTTTCTTTCCATTCCCTCACACGCGTCCTTTTCTCAGCATACAAACACGTGTATCACCACCTACCCACTTCCACTCGCCAAAACCATATACACCTTCCCAGCCGCCCATTTCATATGCTTCTCTGTCATTTTCGTTCTCTGACTATCTATGCTTTGTCGGTGCTGTTGTGCTGTGGAACGGTTAGTCGGTGCTGCGTATGGTTAAGGAAGAAGAAGTTTCTGGTGTGGTAATTCGTGTTTTACGCTCCTGCTTCTCTACAAGGCTATGACGACGATGATAATCGAATTCAATTGAGATGTTCAGATTCGTATATTGGCTGGGTAGACCTAGATCCACTAACATTCAGGGTTCGTGTTATTTCTCTGCAGCCATGGTGATTTTCGTTTCCACCGTCTTCTTCAGTAGCTGGTGATTCCTTGGACATCATTTGATTGAAATTCGTAATTTATTTATTTTTTTTGGTTTTTGGAATCAGTTTTTTGGATTCTGTGGCATTTAATTTGTGTGTTTATTTATTTTTGCAGTGAGGAATTAAAAATGGTGGTCATATGAGTTGATTGTTGGCTTCGTTAGTTTTTTTTTTGTGTTCTTGGGTTTTTTGGGATCCAAATTATTGTTTCTTTCATCAGTGATTCTGTACTCTTCGATTTTGCTTTGTGCGTTTTTGTGCTCTCTGGTTTCTGGCTGATTTTGTGTCCGCAATTTCTGTTGTTCAATCTTTTCGTTTTGCGTTCTTTGTTCGGTTTATAAATCCTGCTGAAAATTTGAAGATAGATGTGAAATTTTTCGAGTTTGTGTTATGTATAGGCGTTTGAGAAGAATGCTGTGGAGAAAGATGTAGCTGAGTTCATAAAGAAAGAGTTTGATAAGAAGCACGGACCTACTTGGCATTGCATTGTTGGCAAAAATTTCGGTAATTAACTGCAGTTCACTTTTAATTTCGTTATTTTCCTTTGAAAACTTGGTTTTGATAACAATGTTGTTGAATTTGTTTACTATGAGCTCTACTTTTACTAAAGTCAGATCTGTATTACTATATTTTATCTAGAGTTCACATTATGTATGTGTGTAGCTGGGATTTTCTTCCATTATTGCTTTTTCTTCTGTGTATTTATTCTGTAGAAATTTCATGTGGAATGATCTCAGCGGCATTTGATATCCTTTTTTCCTTCTCATCCAATCATTTTTTTTCGCAAGGGGTCGTAATGTCTTTCTACGGACTCGCAGGTCTCTTTGTTTTCTCCAGCTCAGGGACTGATATTTATCTTGATTTTGACAGGAGTTTCATAATGTTGGAAAAGCTGACAACAAAAGGATGGATTTTGAGCCAGGTTGGTTTCGTGGTTGAATTGATCATAAGGTACAAGTCAAGTTTATTGGGTATTCATATCTTTGGTATCAATGTGTTCATTGTCCGATCAGTACACCGATGGATCCGTATCGAGGTGCGGATTCCGTAAAAGAAGGTGTTAGAGTTAGTGCTTGACAAGCTTGAGTAGGTGCTTTTCCTCGGTAATGTTTTGGTGATTTGATTGTATTTTTTGTGTGTGCTTAAATATGGTAATTAATGCATGTTTTTGGTTCTTTATTTTCCCAGGAAAGACGTTTATGGCGTTTATGCTGAGCCGGTTGATCCTGGCGTTTTGCTTAGGCATTACTACTGATGTTGTACGTGTTTGCCACTTAATTATCAATTCCAATACATTACAAAAATACACAGCATCATCACCTGAATCGAATGATGCAAGATTGTAGAGAGAATAGGTTCCCAATTGGTGCCATTTTCTCCTTTCATCTGGATGTATTCATAAGGAACCTCTGGGAAGATATATGAGTGTCTTTCAGAAGCCGGTTAGGGACACATTATTGAAGTATAGTTTGTTCAGTTAATTCCTAAATTTTATTATCTCAGATCATAGAATAATACATATCTCTTACCTTAGTTTGGACTCTCCATGTTAGACATACATGATACAACAACACTATATCAAGTACATCTGTGGATGATTTGTAGTTCATAACATACGTTTTGAAGCATGTTTGCTCTGTTTATATCTTTTAGTTCCTCGTATTATTGCATCTCAGCAAACCTATTCTGTAGGCACGTGTTTTGACCTGATTACTTACTCATTCTGAAAATTTACCTATGACCCCAATCGTTGAAACTTGACGAGAAATCTTTTGTTGTGAAATTTTACAGGACAAACAGAAATACTTCTGGGATTATACACTCTGTTGATATCCATCAAGCCCAAAAGCACATGTGTCTTGTAAGTAGAATTTCTTACATTTCTCTTTTAAATCACTGTGTTCAGATATTTTTGGGTTAATGGTTTAGTTTAAGCATTTGAGACCTCATACTTCCACATTTCTGAATGCGTAACCTACGGCGGGACTTGTAACTTTAATAATATCATCACAAGTGTACAAGGATTACAATTTTTAAATCTTGTATGTATGATTCTTTTGTTGTAATTGGCTCTATATATTTAATTAGAGTCTATTTGGTTGGGATCTATATTTTGAATAGAGTCCGATGTAGATAAAAGTTGTTGGAGGATAGAGGAGGTTGTTAGGAGGTTATTTGGTTAGTGTTGTTGCCAACCAACAGTAATAAACTTTTGCTGTATAAAAGGAGATGTTCAACTCCTTCATTTAAACAAGATATACAAAACATTTCTCTCCAACAGTCCAACTGCATTTTACAAGCCTTCGTCTGGATTGCAGATTGCTCTTTGTGTTCTTTTTTCTCCCCTCACTTCCTTTCTGAAGCTTGTTCTGCCTACTCCTTAGGAGGAATGTTTCTTATATCAGGATTACTTCAGTTTCTAATGGTGCACGTTTTCAAATTGCATTTCTCAACTTTCACTACGTTAACTCCTTGTAACTGGGTGTGTCAATGGTGGACAGCAAAAGCGCTTTGTGAGACGACTTTATGTCACTTGTTTACGTATGCAGTTTAGGTGGTCCCAGTCGTCGTTTAATAGCACATTTAAGGACCGTATGTCGTCCTTAGGTGTTCGAAACAAATTCTCTTTTTTAATCGTCGTCGTGCACTTGATGATGATCTATCCTTGACCTGACTTTAAGATGTGAGATATTATCAGCTTCTTGCTTCACTCCCTCTGTTGCCATATATCTAGGTGATTACTAAAAGAATTAACAAAGTAAAAAATGGCTTGGTTTTCATTTCTTGTTTTAGTGGACCTGCAAATCTTGACTTTTTTTTATCAATAAGGGTTCCTTTTTAAGGGAAATGTCTTGTAGACATATTACAGTTATATACTCTCAGAATTAGAATTTGTCCTTTTTAGTGGAAGTGGTTGGTTGGTTAGTTATGTCATCTTTTCTGCTGTCCAAAAGCGCAGTGGTTCTTCCATCACGTTGTTTGTATGGGATCGTCGTTGGGAAAGGCAGCCTATAATTCTTTCGGGAACTAAAGATACCGATGTTCCAATGCATTCACTCTTTGAAAGTGATGTTTGGGAGGTCCAATATGACAACTATAAACATTCTTCCTACGCTCGTAATAATTCACCATCCGGCATTTCACCTACTATGAGAAATAATGTTCCTACCATCAGGTGATGAAAGTTTCACCACCTATGAGAAAATGCAATCTCGTTTGGAGGAAGACGAAGAAGCAAAGGTTGCTTTAATGAGCAGAATACAGAGGCTAACGAAACTCATTCTTGTTTCCTCTAAGAATACACTTCCTAGATACTTGAATGATGCCGCTTCTCACCAGAGGGTTCAATCTGTTGGCGAAGATGATGTATGCTTTGTCTTTTCTGCTACATTATTTTCATATTTGTTGCAATATGATGGTAACAGAACTTGTTAATTTTACCTTCTGAGCTTTTATTGAAGCACTCCAGAGATACAGTCACCTGGCAGAAGGCCTTTGGAAAATACACAATTGGAACAACCAGAGGCGTACCAAAGGGAAAATACCTTTTAGTACACTCGTAGTTTGTACCAGTTTATATTACTATGTCCAATGCATGTATTACACAATTAAACGACGTTTTGTGTTTCTACTGTAGTACACGTATCCTCGGGGAAACCGAGGGCCAAAACGTGCAAAGCACGTTTGCGCCACTAGTATATATATATATATTCACCGGGCCGGCCGCACATGTGCGACAAGGGTAGGTCCGCCCTAGTATGCAGCATTCAAAGGAGAATTTTATGTGTCTTTAACTAGTGAACTTTTTTCATTTGATGATAAAATTGATTGTTCATCCTCTTAACCTTTTTTTCCCTCCTAACAGTGACAATGTATATTCTATATGAGAAATATTTGTGTGGTGTCTCCACACGTGTGGAGACACGTATAGAGACATATGAATTACACCGTTTCATTATGTATTTAAACTATGTGATTCTAATCATTTCACATAGTGCGTTGGTACTGCCGCTAGTACCGGAACCAGTAAACAAAAATGCTCAACAAATCGAATAGACACTGTAACACTTCAAAACTAAAATCAAACACTAAAATCCAGAATATTCAGAAACATAACATAAAACTAATTAATGTTACCCAAAAGATAGCATACATGAGATTATTAATTTGAACAAAATGAAATTGTCTGTTCTATTATCTAACTAAATCTTCAGTTGCACTATAAATCCAATCTTCAACAATCTCGAACTTGTATTCACAAAAAAGAAATTGGACACCGCTGAACAAATTTTCTGGACTATAAGTAGCAATAAAAGATAATTTAGAACAAGTAAGCAATTGATTAATTAGTTCTCATTTGATATTTGATACAATGATGACCAAAATAACCCCAAAAACGCATTCAAAACAAGCAAGCAAGCAATTGAAATCTTAATTAGAACACCATTAACTTATATAGCCAGCCTTTACTATGATAACACCTTGGAGTTTCAGACAAAATATTACATTTGCTGAACCAAAAACAATCAAGTAATGTAAAAATAAAGCCACCACTTTACGTTAAATTATTATATAAAATGTTAATTATCTATCTCTTGGTATCTTGTAAACTATATGAATGACAACATACAACAAAACATTACATCCACTCGTGGTATAGTATCAAGTATGGATCTTGATACTAAATGGAGGAGAGACGTTCGAGTAATGCTGCTGACATAACCACATTTTACACCACCGGAATTGCTTTAGATACATCAAGATGGTTAAAGCGACACGTCCCAAGGAGAACCTCCGGAAGCTCTTCTGATGTATTTCCCTATTTAAGATATAGATGTAACTTTTTTGTTAGTTAAAACATACGTACATACATCATAACTAATGATCAAACATTTATCATTTACTATATCGATCGAATTACCTGTATCAGGAAAGCTAGCTCCCCGATAAGATTGTTCATGTAACTTACAACTAGCCCGGCTACATGCCTTGCCAAATTAGATGACCCAATATCGATTCCAAGCTATTACCAACATGAAAATAGAAAGTGCATACGTCACGATCAAATATTAAAATATTATAGAGTTATAGATCAATAAACGATTAAAGCAACATTAATAATTATACCTCCAAGTAGTTCTTCCCTTGAAAATAATTGACTTTTAACGCTTGACCAATCAAACTTGGTTTCTTCGTAATCGCCTGCTTGATTATCCATGGTCCCTGAAATACCAATCAAAATTTTGTTACACGAATGTGCTTTGAATATTAATGAATTTCAACAAGGATATGATCCGCTCAAAAAAGAAAAGAAAAGGATATGCAACATATACTTATCGATCACATGATGAAGACTAATCAACCTCGTTAATTAGGGATAAAATAACGTGATTAATTAAGTCAACTGACCTGGAATACAGATGGTATGAGCTTGAATCTTGAATTTCTATAAGCATCATCCCCTTTTATAAACTTGTCAAGTAAAGGTGCATCTTCTACAGGGGTACTCATCATGTAATAAAATGCCAGATTATGTGTTGTTACACCTGGGAACTATAATCGATCGAAAAACTTTTGCATTTTAATACTTTCATTTAACATCTAAAAATATTGATGACTACTTAAATGGAAAATGGACTCGATTTACTTGGAAGTTTACTATGATGAAGAACTCTGGGCCTTTCCTTGCTGCATATTTCTACACATGATAAGCACAGACAATTTGTTATTCAGGCTTTTTCAAAATCTCAGTTTAGATCATTCAAGAATTTGTTGGTAGTAATAGTAGTAGTAGTGATTCATTTTACAAAATAGAAAGAAATGTGGCAGCAAAAAACCTGCACAATACTACCAGGACGGCCTGCAAGATCATCTTCACGCTTGTCAGATTTTAACCAATCTGCAGCAACCATTTGCATTAACGTGCCTTGTGCCTTAATCTGGTATAAAGGAAATACGTACATAATTAAGCAAATGATCAGAAAAATCACAACTCCTCTCTTTAAGAATGGACATATTTATTTATGGATTCCAAATTTAACTACTACTGTAGTATTTATATGGTTTTTGAAATAATGTAGTAACCTTTTTATGATCATGTAGATAAGTCTTTGCGCGAATGAGAAACGTAGAGGGATCTGCTGTTGTCCAGCTGCTTTTCATTTTGGAAGATGGATCATTTGGCAGAGTATAACCATAGTTACACTTACAAGGTAAACTGTCCTCCCTTGTTGCTGTCTCACATATATCCACATTGCCCTTCTTTTGATCTGCATCATATATAAGTAACAATTCTTTGTAAATTGTAATGAGATTTTGATAAAAAAATAAAAAACTTTCTTTATTTATGTGTGTGTAGTGTAGTGTGTGTGTGTGTGTGTGTGTGAACGCACGGGTGAAATGAGCAAGAAAACATAAAAGGGCACATAAAATAATCTTTAATGAAGTTCAATTACTGACCTGCAACATCATCATCCAACTTTTTGGAAAAAACAGCAGTAGTTAAATGTCCTGTATCGCCGGTACTCTGTTATTTTGGAAGTTAATTATTAGCATTGTATTCAGGATATCACTACACACTTTTAGTTACCACTATCCATTATGGTTTTTACGTCTCACACTTTGATCAATTGTGATAAACTGTAGTCATATATACATGTTATGATTTTAATGTTATGACTTAACGTGTAGTGGACAAAATCGTTTTTCATATACTACATCTTTAACTTAAGGTATACACTTTTATCCTTCTTAATTTATTGATCATAACGAGATAGATGGAAAATTAGGGATAATGACAATAATCTAATATTTTTAAGAATACGACGAAATTCATATTTTTAGAGGGAGAAGGACAACTACATAATTTTTATAGCGAGAAGGACAAACAGTGAATCCCGAAAATCAGTGAATTTCCACAATGAATTTTGAAAATTAGTGAATTTCGACAGTGAATTTCAGCAGTGAATTTTGAACACAAATGAATTTCGCCAGTGAATAAATAGTTTTGTCATTTATGCAAAAGTTTTAAAAGACTGTCCTTCTATTCAATTGATGAAATATTTCTGTCTTTCTCCCTCATTCCCTCTAGATAATATGCATCAACAGGCTTTGACCTAATTAATACCTGAGAGTACAACTCAGTAGTGGTGAAATAATCACAAGGCCAACCATCTTCTAAAAGATGATAATCAG
Source organism: Gentiana macrophylla (assembly GCA_026214975.1). NCBI lineage: Eukaryota > Viridiplantae > Streptophyta > Magnoliopsida > Gentianales > Gentianaceae > Gentiana > Gentiana macrophylla. The sequence continues at coordinate 161,094,241 of CM047805.1, forward strand.
AAGGTCCAAATGCATCAAAAAACTGATCTGTAATTTCTTCACTTAATGCAGCAACCATGCTTTCGTACTCTGTTGTCGTCGTCGTCGTCGTCCTTCTTCTAACAACTTCTTCTTCTTCTTCAAGGCCGTCTTTGTTCTCGACATTGTCAATCTTCAAATCATCATCATTCCTGTGCTGCACTTTTCTTTCTCCTGCTTTTGCTCTAAACACTTTCTTCAAAACTGCATGCATGCATATTTATACCAACATGAATTAATGAATGCTGACTGACTGACTGCATTAAATTTAAGTTGCGAAAGCAAAACAACCAAATATATATATATATATATATGCAAAAATCATGATAATATAATATAAGCTTCTGCTGCTTTGAATCAAACTAGCGTTACCAGCAAGTCTCCCTTTCTTCACCATGATGTTTGTTTATGGATATGGATCGGGTCGGGTCGGGCAGAGGTTGATCGAAAACAAGATTTGCAGTGAGAGTAATTAACAAGAAGAGATTGAACTAAATTAATTAATTAAATTACTGGTTGCTTCCCTTCATTAACAAATCCGCCTCCACCTGACAATACAAGATAAATTGATTTTCTTCTTGGTTTTAATTTGCAATTTATAATGTTTAATGTATCATGTTTCTCCCTAAAATAAAAAATAAAAAATAAAAAATAAAAAATAAAAAAAAAAGCCTGTTAATGGTATCATTTCTTGGAAATATCGGACCTTTGGATACATATATGAATGATAACGTACCTTGAAGTTTCAGACAAAATATTACATTTGTCAAACAAAAACAAATACTGCCATATTTGTCCTTTGTTGGGCACAACGCAATAGCAAGAGCAGTACAGCATGTCATTAGAAAACAAACCGATAGATTTTGTTATCTGAGAAAATCTTAGTACATTTCCTTTACAATGCAAGAGTATATTTACTCAAAGACAGGTGACCTAATGATACACCTGTAAAATACCTATTCTACCCTCATAATAATAACAAGACTAATACCAATTATTTCTTAACTCCTCCACTCAAACTAAAAGCTCTTGGGAGAACATTTAGTTTGGAGCTAAAGTGGTTAAACTGATAGATAGGCAAAGCCTTGGTGAAGACATCTGCAATTTGAGACTCTGAGGGTATATAACTCACTGTCAGTTGCTTATTGATGATTCTATCTCTGATAAACTGCACATCAACTTCTATGTGCTTAGTCCGAGCATGATAGACAGGATTTTGTACTAGACTAGCTGCCCCCAAACTATCACACCAAGCAAAAGGTGTCTTGGACAACTTGATCTTCATTTCTGCCAATAACTGAGCCACCCAAGCCATTTCTGCTGATAAATTGGCCAATGATCTGTACTCAGATTTAGTACTTGATCTGGAAAACTACAACTTGTTTTTTTTCGCACCAAGAGATCAGGGATGCCCCAAGGAACACACAATATCTAGTGACAGACTTTCTGTCTGATGGAAAACAGACCCAATCTGCATCTGAAAAGCCTTGCAAAGACATTGATCCACTAGCAGGAATGAAAAGACAATAATGCAGTGTTCCTTTAACATACCTAAGAAACTTTTTTAAAGCTATCCAGTGGTCCTCACTGGGAGCCTGCATAAATTGACTTAAATAGTTTACCACATAGGTTAAGTCGGGTCTGTGGATGTTAAGAATTGGAGACCACCAATAGCACTTCTGTATAGAAGAGGGTTCTTCAATGGTTCTCCTTGATTTGGATCCAAATGCCTCCATACAGACATAAGAGTCTGACTTGGTTTAAGATTTTCCATGTTCAATCTCTTTAGAAGTTGCCCTGCATAGTGTCCTTGTGATAAGGTCAAGCCTGTGATATCTCTATGAGCTTGCATCCCTAGAAAATGTGATATTGATCCCAAGTCTTTCAAAGCAAACTTGGCATCAAGCATTTTTACAAACTGTTGTATCAGATCATCAGAACTCCCAGTTACCAAAATTTCATCCACATAGATCAAGACATACAACATGTGTTTCTTAGTTTGCAGTATGAAAAGCGAGTTATCAGCTCTTGATTGTGAGACCCCATTCTAACATCTGAGATCTGAGAGCCCCAAACCAGGCTCTTGGTGCTTGTTAAAGGCCATACAGTGCCTTTTTCAACCTGCAAACAAACTGAGGCTTGCTGTGATCTTTGAATCCTTCTGGTTGTGCCATGAATATGGCTTCAGTTATTGGTCCATTCAGAAAGGCATTATTAATATCAACCTGTTTTATAGACCATTTGAGCATAACAGCAGTAGTTAGAACAATTCTTATAGTTGCTACTTTTGCCACAGGACTGAATGTATCAGTAAAATCTACACCATAGACTTAATGATACCCTTTGGCAACAAGTCTTGCCTTGTGCTTCAGAACAGTACCATCTGGATTTAAATTCAGCTTGAAAACCCATCTGTTGCCTACTAGGTTTTGCCCTGGAGCTGGTGGTACAAGGTCCCATGTCTGGTTTTGCTGTAGAGCTTGAAATTCATCCACCATAGCCTGTCTCCATTCAGGACTGTCTAGGGCATCAGATACTCCTACAGGTTCAGTAAGGTGAGCAAGGGTATTGGAATTGGTGACAGAGGAGTGATAGACTTTAGGTTTAAAGATTCCACTCTTGGATCTGGTTTGCATATGATGTCCTATGAGTCTAGGAGGTGTAGGACTGGAGACAGCAAGTTCAGGGCTTATATGATCACTAAGAACAGAAGAAGAAGAAGACAAGGGACTAGACAAAGATTCAACACTTTGTGGTGACTCAGGAGTACCTTCTGTTCTAGTGGGTGACAACCTTAGTGTAAGTTCATTAGTATCAGTGTGATTATCTTCATTATGAATCTGCTGAGAGTTTTCAGCAAGATGAGTGACTTCTATTATGGGTGAACTGTGAGAAATAAGACTTGAGCACTGAGGTTCATTGTACACTTTAGGACTTTCATTGTGAGATTCAGTCAAGTGAAATGGCAGGTGAAAAGTATTTATTAAGTTAGGGTCCACAAAAACTGACCTGCTAGGACCTAAGGAGAAGCCAGATTTGAAAGGAAATTCTGCTTCATTAAAGACAACATCCCTACTGATATATATCCTCCCTGTCTGATCCAAACACTTATAGCTTTTGTGTTGAGTGCTTAGGCCTAAGTTGACACATTTTACAGAATGGTAGCTGGATTTATGGGTGTTGTAGGGTCTAAGGTTAGGATAACAGGCACAGCCAAAGACCTTGAACTTGGAATAATCAGGTTTGGTGTTGTGCAGGACCTGTGATGGTGCAAGGTTGTTAAGGACAAGAGTAAGAAGATCATTTATGCTCTAAACAGCCTGTTCAAAGCTGTTCCATCAGAATTTTAAGGGCATAGAGGCCTGAGCTAACATGGTTAGTCCCATTTCAACTATATGTCTATGTTTCCTTTCTGCTCTCCTATTTTGGCCATGAGCATGAGGACAAGAATGCCTAAACTCTATCCCATTGTCTTTCAGGTAGGGTTCATATACTCTTCCCCCCAATCAGATTTCAAACACTTAATAGTTGTTTGGAACTGATTTTCTACAAGTTTTTTAAAGGATAGGAAAGCATCTAAGGCCTCAAACTTGTGTTTAAGGGGATATATCCAAGTGATCCTAGAATGATCATCAATGAAATGAATGTAATACTGATAACCAGAATTAACAACAATGGGTGCAGGCCCCCATAGGTCAGTATAGACAGCATCAAGAAGAGATTTGGCATGGAACACATATTTATTATATGGTGAATTATGCATTTTTCCTAACTGACAATATTCACAGAAAGAAAGATTATCTTCAAAATCAACATTACAAGAGTTCAACACAGATTTTAAAACAGGTTTGGAAGAATGGCCAAGCCTCATATGCCAAATGGCCAAGTCTTTAACAAGAACAGAAGTACAAATGAAGGCATTACTGGTATTATTTTTTGTCTCTGGATGACTCTTGGATTGAAGGGAGATCTGTTGATTGAAATATTTGACCACAGGAATCTGGTATAGTCCATGCCTAAGTGTTCTTACCAGCATCAATGTCTTTGTTGCCTTGTCCTTGACATAGCAACACTTATTGTCAAATTCAACAGTGATAGGATAGTCATTGGTTAATTGAGAAGCACTGACTAGATTTTTTTTAATGGGACAAGTAAGGAATTTTTTAGTAACAACTGTGTGTGATTTTGTGTAGGAAGGACACATGACCCTACATGAGAGATGGAAAGTTGCTCACCATTACCAACAGCTAGAGTATCTAATCCAGAATAGTCCCCAGCAAGATGCAAGTTATTTATATCAGTGGTTGGTAGCACCACTATCCATGTACCAGGCAAGATCCACAGCACTTTGTGGAGAAGCCACATTTGCTGATTCGGAGGCATTGATTAGGAGGAACAAAATCTTGTTCAAACCTGTGCCAACAGGCTGTCACAATGTGACCACTTTTACCACACAATTGACACACTAGTCTATTTGATGAGTTTGAGTTGGAGGTTCTACCATCTCATCTGCCTCTGTTATTTCTTCCTCTTCCTCTACTTCCAGTATTTGAGGGGTTTCCTGACCTGCTTCCATAGTTTTGTCTAGGGTTTGAATTACTCACAACCTGTGCACTAGGCCCTCCTAGGAAATCTCCAGAATTCCCATGTCCAAACCTTGCCAAAAGCCTTTCATGAGTTAGGAGTTGAGATTGCACCGCCTGCCATGTCATGGTTCTAACTCTGGAGGTCAAGTTTACTATTGCAGATTCATATTCCTTCTTTAGACCTCCAAGGGTTGGAAGAATCAGCTCAGCCTTTGAGATGGGGTAACCTGCAGCTGTCAAATTATCAGCATAAGACTTCATTTGCACCAGATAGTCAGCCATGGGTTTTGATCCTTTTGTGGCCCTTGTCAAGGCACTTTTGTACTCCAACATCCTGGATTCCGACTGGCTATTGAACAAAGCTTCAAGAGTAACCCAAATTTCACGAGCAGTGTTACACCCCACAACTTCTAACAGAGCCTGTTCTGTCATGGATTCATTCAACCAACCTATCAGCAGTTGATCTGTAGTGTGCCATTCCTCAAGGGTTTGTGATCTTTGATAAGGAGATGAAGACACAGAAAACGGTGAGCCACGCTGCTGATTAGGACCTTCATCAGACATAACATGGCTCTCAAGTCTATGTCCTCGGATTATAGGCAGAACAGTAGATTTCCACAGCAAGTAATTAGATCTATCAAGTTTCACATTACATGTCTGATTCAGATTTCCACTGAAGGGCGAGGTAGAGATATTGGACGAACCTAAGACTCCAAGCGTTGGTGGTGACGGAATGTGAGGATACGGCGGCATCATAGTGACATTGGGAATGGTAGTTTCAGCTCTTTCAAACTGCAGTCCTGGGGAGGTTGAGAAAGGAGCTCCATTGAACATTCCAGTTTGCATGTAGTTCATTGGTGTAAAGGGTGAGGTTCCCAGACTTGTGACGAGTGGAATTTGAGCTCCTGCAACTCCGGTGATGGTCGGAGTGCCGGAAATGGCAGTTTCACCAGGTACCAGCAATGGGTTCGCTGAGGTTCCACTTTCGGTGTTGATTTGAGTATTGCCATGTCCAGCAGCTGCCGTTGGAGCAGCTGAGGAAGACGACTGAGATGCAGTGGTGCTCATCGAAGAAGCAGGTGGCTATGCCAACATGAACCCAGGCTCCGATACCAAGAAAACAAACCGATAGATTTTGTTATTTGAGAAAATCTTAGTACATTTCCTTTACAATGCAAGAGTATATCTACTCAATCTACTCAAAGACAGCCTAATGGTACACCTGTACCCTCATAATAATAACAAGACTAATACCAATTATTTCTTAACTTCATTTGTAAGGCCTACGTATATAATTTGGTATAAATACGAGTTATATACGTGTTGGACGTTCGTTTCCGGATAATGACTCAGTATCTAGAAACGGAGCGTCACGCCATTATCCAAGCATAGGTACTGATTCACAACACTTGCGGTTGGCGTCGGGTCAGAAGCAGAAAGAAGACGGGTCATAATTAACCCGCACCTTCTTAATTCCCTGGACTTTGCAGAATTGCTACTTCGTTGGAACGGGTTGCTTTTTTGTTTGAAATGAAGTCTTGAACAATATTATTCCTCAACCATAACAATAACCAACTATATAATGAATTTGCATTTCAAATGATTGAAAGGGTATACATTTTTAATGTTGTATATATATATATATATATATATATATATATCAATGACTGCAAAATTATATATATATATATATATATATCAATGACTGCAAAATTTCACATCCACCATAGATTAAATGAATAGATTTTCCCTTACACTCTCTATATTTTATATGGTTTTTTCCTTCATGTAAGAATGCCACTATGTGCTCACAGACATGCAGAATCATCAAGAATTTTGCTGTTGACAACTTTTACATTAAGAAATGGAATATGATTTAACGTTTCACTGCAACAGTTTTAGATGGATCAAGACAGTTAAGACGACATGTCCCTAGTACAATCTCCGGAAGCTCTTCTGACGTATTCCCCTGTTTAAGAAGACATAATAACTTACGGTTAGGAGTGGGACACGACTGTTTTGTCGGTCTTTGTGACACAACTGTTGTGGCAAATTAAATAGCGTGTTTTTCGTATGTTGAATAATTACCTGTATGAGAAAAGCTAGGTCGGTGACTGCATTGTTAAGGTAACCAAGAACAAGGCTGGCCATATGCCTCGCCAATCTAGACGAACCAATATCGACTCCAAGCTGATATCCAAAAGAAAAAAAAAGTTTTAAAACCAACAAATCACAAAGTGATTTAAAGATTCATACTCTCTGCTACATTCTTATATCGCGTCGCGTGTGTGTGACAGACATTATGTAGTGCAATGTCTTTTTTAACATAAAGTGTATGGATTTAGCAAATTCTTACACTTACATTATGGTTCTGAAAGCGATATATTACCTCTATATAGTTCTTCCCTCGAAAATAAGTGACTTTTAGCGATTGACCGATCAAGGTTGGTTTTTTTACAACTGTCTGCTTCACTATCCATGGTCCCTGAGAATCCCATCAAAGATTTTGGTTAAAGAACATGATTAAAGATTTTCATTAGGGATAATCAACATCATTAATATGGAGAAAATATATATATATATATATATCACCTGGCATATATATGGTATGAGTTTGAATCTTGAATTTCTATAAGCATCATCCCCTTTGATAAACTTGTCAAGCAAAGGTGCATCTTCAACAGGGGTATTCATCATGTAATAAAAGGCCAGATTATGTGTCGTTACACCTGGGAACTAAAATCGATGGAAAACTTTTGTAAATTGATGGTTCATTTAACATCTAAAAATATTGACTACTTAAATGGAAAATGACTCGATTTACGTACCTGTATGTTTATTACGAAGAAGAACTCTGGGCTGTTTCTTGCTGCATATTTCTACACATGATAAGCAGAAAAATTGTTTAGATAACTTAATCAAGCTTTATTGAATATGGATGGGAATACATAAAAATATGCGTGACGGTAATGAACCTGCACAATACTCCCAGGACGGCCTGCAAGGTCATCTTCACGCTTGTCAGATTTCAACCAATCTGCAGCCACCATTTGCATCAACGTGCCTTCGGCTTTGATCTAGTGCAAAGAAAAGTCACATTCACATGAATAAAAATATAATGTGCCTATTGTATCTTTCAACTAGTAGTGTTAATGAGTTTATGGTTTTTGGCTAAGTCACCTTTTTACGATCCTCGTGATAAGTCTTTCCACGTATCAGAAACGTAGAGGGATCTGCTGTTGTCCAGCTGCAATGCAAATTCCCAGATGGATCTTTTGGAAGGGTGAATCCGTAATTACATGTTAGACCATCCTCCCTTGTGGTCTCGTGTGAATTCGCGTAGTCCCTCTTCGGAACTGCATTTTAAAAAACTCTTTGCAGTGACAAAAACAACAACATAAAACGGACAAAATAAAAAACACGAATCGATAAATTGCGTATATGAAGTTCAATTCCATAAAAAAAAAAACTGACCTGCAAGATCATGCAACTTTCTGGCAAAAACAGCAGTTGACAAATACATTGGATGGTGATTACCCTGAAATTCGGAATTAAACATATACAATTCTAATGTAATGTGAAATGGTAAGAATCATTAAGAGCTAGTTAGTACCTGAGAGTACATGTCAGTAGTAAAATCAGAAGACCAACCATCTTCTAAAAGATCATAATTTGTTGATTCAAATACATCGAAAAACTCGGTTGTTGTTTCACTTATTGCAACGAGGCTTCCGTATTCTGAAGGCGTTTTACCAACTTCGTCTTCGTCTTCATCTTCATCTTCAGAGTCCTCTTTGATCTTGCCACCGTGACGGGATGAGAAACCAGAGATCAATTCCTGTCCTGGTTTAGCTCTAAACATTTCCCTCAAAGCTGGAAACAAGAACATAAATGCTGACTGGATCAAAATCCGATAAGCAAACTAAAAAAAACCACAACTAAAGATATGTTCAAGAATTAATCAAGGTACCAGCCAGTCTCTCCACCATGCGGATAGTTATGCGTCGCGAAGAATATGATTGAAAACAAGATATCCAAGAATTCCAGTCAATAGCAAGCATGTGTTTAACTACTGATTGTCTCCCCTCATTCATTGGAGAAACTACATATCCTCCACCTAACAAACCAAGTTAAACCACATTATTGAAATCAAAAGTTACTAAAAAAAATTACATTTTGCTCAATATTTTAAGTATAAATTACATTTTAGGTAAGCCCGGACATAGCCCTTTTCGTTAGGACACTTGTTGCGAGTCACTGAATGATATAAAATGACTGCAAAAGACAGATTAAAGCTGTAAGTTTGTAACAACAAAGAGTACATGTACATTCATCAGAGAGATGTATATATATATACCATGTGTCCCGTCATCATCTTTTCTCCAATACCGCTGCAAGAGAAGGTCCCTCGGCTTCATACCCCTGCAGTGATAGGCACCACGTGAAGAAAACCGCGAGAAAAAAAACTTAAACTTTATTTACACCGCAACAAATCCCAATAATGAAACAGACCAAGGTAGCCAATCACGATGTAACAGCTTGTGAACTATGTCATTGTGACCATCAAGATGTTCTATAACACTTCCCTTTTCGAAACAGAAGTCCCATCTGCAAAATTAGGAGAAACAACAACACATGACATAGATTTTATCGGAAATTATACAAATTTTATCGTGACACAACACATACGTACGTGTCTCAAACTACTTTGTTAATTACTTACTCTGATCTTGAAGGACCAAGAGACATCAGTGTTTGAAAAATGACCTCAGAAGATGCATCAATTACTCCAACAGCCATTATAGCAGGATGCTTATTCCACTGAAATCGATTGAATATAAACATGCTTTTACTAAATAAATAAATAAAAGAAACAACAATCTAAAATCATAAGTAAAGATGCAACTAACATTTCCATGAAATCCTCTGTCCTTAGTTTCCTTAAACAGCCGGAGACCTAAAACATCGAACTTCTGTTAGTAATCTGGTAATCTCAACATAATGCAATTAAATATCCCTACCCTTTTGATAACCGAAAATCGTCCATCTAGATGGTGTAACCACATCACATGCCGTTGCATCTCTTGCTTTAAATGACCATTTTGTCCACTCAAAAGAACTCAAGTGTTGAAAATTGCTAGAACAATGTGACCTGCAAACAACTTGGTTCTGGTCCTCCTGCGCGTTAAGGAGTTCTCATCAAATACCAAAACTATCTTATTTTCTAGCAACTTTAAACAAATTTAGAATCATCAGAGACCTTTAAAGATGTATCTTTGAGAGAACGAATCCAACGTGCTGCGTCTTCAGCACTTGTTGCTCCCAACTATATATGATTTGAATCTTAAATATCAAACACTAAACATGTCATAATAATACTAAACCTTAGGTGACAGAAAGTTCACACCTTTAGTTGATCACCGCGATTGAAAGTATTATAAACTGTGAAAACGAACAAGACCTGAAGATTATAATAACCAAGAGTTACATTTTGATAAAAATCTGGAAACTGGAATTATCTGATACTACAAAATGTTTACTCTTCGTTGTATGCGTTCACACCCATTATCTGTTACACCAATACAAGAATCTATGATTGCACTTGAAATGGAATCCTGAAAAAAGAAAAAGATGGTAGTGACATTAACAAAACTATATTTACAAGAGAAATATAACCCAAAAAACAACAGAGACAAAGCTTGAGTTTTACATCTTATTTTCATGTTTTAACTTTCTAGTCGAAGCTATTCCAAGTTTCTTTCAATTCTTTATCATGTTTAGCACAGTGTTTGTTTTCTAGGAATTTCTTCAGATTCAGCACCATATTTTGAGCCTTCATTGCAGATCCAAACTCGGAGTGTAAGGAAAAATCATAATTGAGAGGTTTAGGCATGTTTTTATGTAATTTTTGCACCTGATTTGCCTCTTAAAATTCATTATGTAAAGAGATTTTGAATGTAATTTGTTTCATCACCGGGATAATTGTGTGTGCTTGTGCATTCAGTTGGTCCTTGATTAATTATTTTTGTCATTTGGGTCAATGTTCGAATTTTAATACATCCTATTACAAGTTTTTAACATTAACTTTAAATTTCTAAGTATAGATATAGGTCAAGGGTCAATATTTTAAAATTTTAGCAGGTCAGTTAATATATGTTAGTGATAATTTTTTTAAAAGATGATAAAAAGTACAAAGAACTTTTTTTTTTTTTTTTTTTTGGTTTGGGGTCAGTTGACCCAACCCCACCCTTAGTGCACGCATTTCTGTTTGGTTTGACCTGACCTGGATCCATTTAGTCATGAGAGAAAAATAAAATAAAATAATGTAAAGTAATGATTATAAGGTTGAAATGTTGTATTAAAGTTTGTGTTGATGAAGAAATGATTGGTGAAATGATTGGTGAGAGAAATATTATATTGATAAAGTAATAGTTGAATAGTGTAGGTGGTGAATAAAATGAATTGATTAATATTATTTTATTTGTTGATGGTGAAATGATCGGTGAAATGATTGGTGAAATGATTGTAAAATAATAGTAAATAAGATAGTGGGTGAATAAAATATTAAGTTGGATCCAAATGGATCCAGTCAGTCCGAAACCAAACGGAACTGCACCATATGCTTGCGGGGTGTTGGGTCAGTCAAAAGTGTCTATCTACGGGTCACAGAATATAGGATTGTGCGTGAATCGGATGACTCGCGGGCTACTCCTACTCGACTCGTAAGGATTTTGACTCTATTCGATTATTTCCAAGTTTGAGCTCGAGTCTAGTTACTCAAATATTGATTAACCGAGACAAGCTCGAGCTTCAAAATATAGTATTCGCTCGCGAGTTAATCAAGTTATATTAAATAATAATTTAATTATTATATTTATTAAATTTTTACTAAATAATATTTCATACGAATTACTAATTATTAGTCGAGTATTAGTCGAGTTAAGCTCGATCTTACCATATTTTATAAAACTTAAATTCACTCTAAAAATAATCGAGCTTACAAGTCGAGTCTAGTTAGATCGAGTACTCAACGAGTCGATTTTGATCTTGTATTTTTATGGCACGATCAAACTCGAGCCAAGTTTTGAGCCCGATTATTTAAAATCGAGCCGAGCTCGAGCCCTAGAAGTATCGACTTATTTCGACTCGATTACACCCCTAACAAAATAGCAATGCGGTTATATAAATTACTACTTTAAATTTCATTACAATTCAATGTATTGCCCTCCGGGGCTTACATGTCGGGAGAGAAGGTCTCCTTCATGGGTCTCCCTTTATTGCAATGATATTATTATCCTTATTTTAGTATAAAACTCATGAATCATCGAAGAACAGCTGTAACAAAATATTTTTGGTTATTCTCATTGTTCCTTTTTAATTATGTTTTTTCTTACCGAGGTATGAGCTCACTCCTTATTGTAACATTTTAGAAGAAAAACTCATTGGAGATGATGGTAGTGAGGATTCAGTGAGGTCTTTCTGTTATGCTAGTTAGATATCATGTCCTAGGATGTTCTTTCCTTTTCAATACTTTGTATTATAGGTGCAGTGTCCTCAAATGTTGAGACTTTATATTGTTTTTAGTGGTTGAGTAGTTGAGAGATGTATTTAGTTGGAGTTGACTTGTGGTATTTCGTTGTCAGTGGATCTTTTATTGATCGTTGGTTTTGAAATTTTGTTATTGTAGTAGTTATTGTGTTTATTGAGAGTGTATTGTATCAAAAAAAGATTATCTCTTTTGGCGCAATTGCCTGTTAATTTGCCGGCCAGGTACCACTGGTTAGCAGTGGTCATGTTAGTTATGGACAACATCAATTGTTCATATTCTTGTTATGGGATTGTGTCATCTTTTGTTTCATACTTTTGCTTCATCTTTTGAGTTAATTTATAGTTCAATGTTTACGTATGAATCATGTATGATATCTCTCTGTAATGTAACATGTTCGATCGTCACGGATTAGTTACTTGCCGAGCGGTCATTCTGCATTTTATCTTTAAAATGAGAACGGGTCGTTACGTTAAGTCTCGACTCAGTATATCTTAACAAAGTTTCTATATTTTTTTCCAGCGCGGAACATTAGTACATGTGGTACGTAGGCAAACATCAATTTAATATTCATTGGCTTATTAATTAAACCCAAAACTGCAATTAAACTCTAGTACGTGTAACATGCCGGTCTTAATCAACCATTGAATAATATACATGCATGCATGTGATATGATGAGCCACATGACATGATCATCCGTTTTTTACCCGTAATTTATATGTCACATGCATAATTAATTAATGAGAGACTAAGACACGTGTATTTCTCACACTTTCTTAAGAAGAACACGCTTTATCAAGGAAGGAAAACATGCCCGTCAACTTAATTACTACTGTATAGCATTACTTTTTATCATATATAGTATAGATAGATAGATTTTCAAAACTCATTATTTTTCGAGACATAAAGCGAGATATGGAGTACAACGTTCAACTATATAGTTCAAAAAAAAAAAACGTTCAACTATATATAAATTTGTGTTTGGAACACGGTTTGAACCAGGATATTTCGATCGAGTAAAACTCCCTTGGTGCCGGAAAGAGAAAAGACAAAGTTTCACTTAAACTTAAATAAGACTTTGGTATTTTTTTTCTTAGTGATTGGAAAAGAGCATTTAATGCTCGTCGGAGGCGTCTGGGTACAGAGGCGGATGTACATGAGGTTTAGGGGGCAATAGCCCCCTCTCGGATCCGGAAAAAGCACTATTATGTATGTTGTGTATTTTTTTTGCCCCTCCTAAAAATTTACACTCGCCCATAGTATCGCCACCCCTCACCCGGGATCCTGCGTCCGCCTCTGCCTGGGTATGTTATAAAAAGGGAAGGCAGAGGCGTTGAATGGTGAAGAGATGGGGCTCAGCAGCAGCCAGCAGGGGCGGATCTAGGTAGATGAAATGGGGGTCCACAGACCCCGCTAAAAATAAAAATACTCTGCATTTTACCTATAGAAAAATATTTTGGACCCCATTAAAAAAATTATTTACTGGGTTAAATATTTACGGACCCCGCTGAAAAAAAATTCTGGGTCAGCCACTGCTCGGCAGGAAAGGAATCGGATATCGTCAAGGAAGAGAAAGAATATGTTTTATAACTCAAAGGAATATAAAACGATATACTCTACACTTTGCCACAACAAAAAAAAAAAAAAAAAAAAAAAAAAAAAAAAAAAAAAAAAAAAAAAAAAAAAAAAAAAACAACAACAATATACTCTACACATGTGTGGGCTTACGGGGCAGATTAAGAACATAGAAATATGAGTTTGTGATATAACTATACCTAATTCCAGACTGATACCACGTTGAATTACTATGTTTCTCAAAACCTTAAAGTACTTTATATATCTCAATAATCATTAGGGGTGAACATGGTCCGGTTTGACCGTGTTTTTTCCGTCTATAAAACCAAACCATTTTATACGGTTTCTAAATTTTCAACCCAAATCAAAAGCGGTTTTAAAATTTAAAACCATTTGTTCGGTCCGGTTTGGTTTGACTTGGTTCCGGTTTTTCACGGTTTTCATGAACAAATAAAAAATTATCGATTGAAAATCTCTAAATATCCAAAAAAATCATATATGGTAATATATGTGTTACATCAATACTACTATGTGATTGAAGCCGAAGAGATGATGTAACAAATTATCTATATTGAACTAATTCATATCAATCCTAAAATTAGATTCCAAAAATCAACCCCCCTTCCTCAACCATCATCCATCATCCAAATTAACAAACGCGTTACCTACCACCGAACTTCCTAACTAGGCTTAATCAAGATAATAACCAATCATATTTTCCTCATTTCAATTCATCAAAGAAGATTTAACACTGACACATTATTAATACATAACTTACATCTTCCTAAAAAACTACCACCTACAACATTGAATAAAATTAACTTAGATATATATAACAACATGCTTAAGACAAAATAGTATTTGAGTGAGATCAGAGGAGAAAAATGAACGTATTATTTTTCGTAAGTGGGTGAGATAAGTGAAATGTAACTAATTTTTACACATATTAGAAAAACAATGATGAGGCATCTCAAATATTGATATTGAGAAAGCAAAGACAACATAGGATTAGAGGTTGCGAGTCATTAATTGATTCGTGTTGTGTTGTTTTTTAGGATATCGATTTATTGAAGTAAAACGCAGCAACATGCAACAAGTTGAATGTTTAAATATTGAAATTAATGGTGGATAACTAATATATTGCAAATAGGAATTTAAATTAAATGAGTCAGAGTGAATTAAGCACACTAATAATTTAAAATTTTCATATAAGGTATCCGGTTTGGTCCGGTTTCAAACGGTTTTCAATTTTTCAAATTGAAACCAAATTGTATTTAACAGTTTGGTTTTTAGTTATATGAAAACCGACCAAAAAACCATGGTTTACGTTTTTCCAGTTTGGTTCAATTTGGTCCGGTCGGTTGGTTTGGTTTCTAATATTTTTGTTCACCCCTAATAATCATTACATTATTAATTGTGTATAAGATAATTCAGACTTTATAAACTGGAATTCATGACATCAAGTCAATTTTTTAATATGTGTAACAATTTACTGCAACGACTTTTATTTTTAAGCATGTGTATAATACCTATATTTTATCAACCATATTTGGTAGGTTGAAACATTTAATGAATGAGGATTTTCTGGTATTCAATGCCAATATGGGGCGAATAGTATCTTTGATAATGTACAGCTTTCCATCATCACACTTTGTTTTTTTTTAAAACAAAGCTATAGTAATTAAATAATAAGAAGACAATCCACATATTGAGGCAAAGAGGAAACAACACCACCAAGAATCAGGGGCGGACCCAACATAGTAAGGTGCATGGATCCATTTAAATTTGTAGTATAATAATTTATTTAGTTCAATTGGTTAGAAACTTTAATGCATATTCTAAGGTCGTGAGTTTAAAACTTGGCTCTTGTATTTTTTTCCATTTTTATTTTTGAATTTGGCTTCATTAGAAAAATTTCCGAGGTCTGCCACCGCCAAGAACGACAAATAAATTCTAAGTAGGCGACAACAATGTCCAACAATAATAATAAAATGATGATGAGATAACAATATTAAAGAGAAAAAGAATTAGTATGGAACTTGAAGTTAGCTATGTTTTCAAGGTATTCTTTATTTATTGCTTTTAGGGCACTTTTATCAGAGGGTCCAAATTGTATCCTAAAATAATACATATTCCTATTTTACAACATCTCAATTCAAAAACCTCCACAACAGCATCTCTATCTTTATCCCTATAACATTTCAAATAATATTAAATAATACATATTCTACCTCACAACCATATTCATACACATTAAATATTTATTATTTCACTTCAGCAGCATCCCTATCTCTATCCCTATAATTTTTAATAATTAAATATGTTTAGGGACGTGAATAGTGCATCCCATACAAGGGATCAAGATTGCTCATATCCCTAAAAATAAATAGGGATAGAGACTACTCATGGTTTATTTTGGAAAAAACTATTTTTATCTTCATTTTAAGGATAGGACACCATATAGGGTTTCTGCTACTAGTGCCTTAGTACGTAAAAACACAAATAAATTCTAACAATGTCTCGCTTAATTTTGACTCAATAGTATATATATGTTTTGTATTTTTAAAAACCAATAAAGTATTGTCATAATGATGAGTATTATGGTATAATTTGACAAGTGATCAAGGTTTGAACCCAGCTTGAGGCAAAAAAAATATTGGTTTTTGGGTTACTTACAGAAAGGTCTTAAATAATATTTGATCCCGAGCTAGGACGCCCTTGACAAAATAATAGGATATATTTTAATATTATTGATCATGCATGATGTATGTATAACATATTCTTTTAATAAAAACACTTTGTATTATTATTAAAGTAATTTGAAAAGAAAAGCATAAAGGGCAACCCAAACGCCTTAATAACTATGTCTCGTTCTTTCCCAAAAATAAAATAAAAAAAAGTTAAAAAAAAGTTTTAAAAAAAATAAAAAAATGTCTCGTTCAAATCTCTTAACGAACAAAACTCAATGAAAAATACTCGTAATAAAAGTAAAGAATATGGCTGTTCAATGCTAAATCAAACTTGTTTAAAAAAAAAAAAAAAAATTGCTAAATCAAATTCAAGGGAAAAAAAGTCTTATAACAATCTCTCAAAGTATGTTGCGAAGTGGATTTTTTTTTTTTCTTTCTCTTCCCTGGCCACAGGAATCCGGCCATTTCTTCACCTTGATCTAATTGATATAGGCATATCGATGAATATAAATCTCAACATAATCAATTATATAAAATGCATTGTATATATCACGTTATTGTGACCATTTCGTTACGTATCTAATACAAAAATTGAATATAGATAGATAGATAGATAGATATACCTCATGAATGGAAATTGGGATGGATGTGAAGCACTTGAGAAGATGATCTTGCAGAACAAAAAATCTTTTACGAGAAAAGTGCATCCGGCCAATTAATCTCTTTGAACTTATCAAATACAACCAACCCTCCATTCGATTCGATCTCTCACACTTTTATCTTTAAATAAATAGTACTATATAATAAGCTCAAGCAAGTAGCAACCCACAGAGACACAGTACTTAAAATGATGAGTTAAAGAAGAAGAAGAAGAAGAAGAAATTAAAGCAAGCAAAATCAGTATATTCTGTTTGTATGGTTTGGGGGTGTGTGTGTGTGTGTGTGGGGGTGTTTCCAAAAAAAGAGTATGTATGGGGCTTGTTGTAATTAAGTTGTAAATGATGAAGAAGAAATTAAACTAGTACTAGCTGGTAGTATAGTAGCAGCAAGAAACTGTATGTATTATGTATATGCAATTTAATCCAGAATCAATTGGACATGCCAATTTAATGCATTAGGAAACACGTTGCACCTTATCATGCATTTAATATGAAGTACTCCCTATTTATAGATATTTTAATGGATTCTTTAAACTGCGAGGATTACTATAAATAAATTTAAGAAAGCAAAAATAAGTCCAAAATAAATTCTCTTCCGTTAATTGCCCGTCCGCCAATGAGTCTTAGGGTTAAGCTGAGGTCTTGAGATCTTAGGAGTTAGGTTGGAGTCTCACCGTGTGCGTGTTCGTGTGCGTTTATTGTCATCTAAATAAGGAAATTTCGTCTTGGACAAAACAAAACAAAAAAATCGCTCCTTCCGAAAATCTAATACTATAGTATTTTACTAACCTTTTGTTTTTATATTTATGAATGATTAATTACATTTTAATTTATCTTATATCTAATTATTATTACATCAACTTTTTAGTATTTTATAACCACTACATTAATGAGAGTAGTATATATTTTAGACTTTTAGTATTAGCATTTATGTTTCCTCAAAAAAAAGTATTATGACAGTATATCAGATAAAAAAGTATTATGACAGTATTATGAGAGTAGTATATATTTTAGACTTTTAGTATTAGCATTTATGACAGTATATCATTTTTTTAAATTAAACTCTTCTCTTTTATAAAAAAATTGTGTTAAAATTCTAAATGGCCTTATAATTTGTGTTGGAAGGAGTATTATCAATACCATAGACATAGATTTTAGATAATTCATGGATGTTTTATTATATATAATTGAAGCAATCATGTTGAATGCCAGAATATGACCATTAAACACAATTCATTACTTTAATCACACCAAGTTTGATTATGTAGTCGATAACAATAGAAGGTTTAGCACATAATCACATTTTAATACTTGCACTAAGCATATATTGTATATATTGTAAAAGTGGTAGATATTCAAGCCCCATAGCAATTTTAAGAGAAGCATATCCTTGTTTACTAATTGTGAATACTTCCATCACCATCGAAAGGATTTTGGATAATATAATGCACGTAATCCATGAGGTTCCTACAATATTCTAAAATACATTATAATGGAGTATTATATTATGAGAAGAAAAAAAACACTATATTTATGGATGGGATCGAGAGAGTATGTAGACTGACATGTATATAACGTCATTAAACTATTGTTAATGTGAATAGTCATAAAGTAATAAAAGTGGTTGGTGAGATTATAAATCAATAATAAGATTAAAAAGAAATACCAATTATTTATCGTTCAACGTGTAAAACTCATTATCTCTTTGTAAAAGTATTTTAGTCTATTTGAAATCGACCTATGATTATCCTATAAAAAGACTCTTAGACAGCCTAGAATACATAATTTTGCATTTCTATCTTCCCCGGCTCACTGAACCGAGCACTGCCCTCGGTTGCGACCTAGACATGTCTAGGACGAGTTATGGGACAAGCTTTGGGCAGTCCCCAGGGCACCCAGCTCATTGAATCGAGCATTGCCCTCGGTTAAGCGGCCTAGATTTTGTGTCCATGACGCATCTTACTTTGTCCAGGGCATGTTTGCATATCATATCCTATGTTTCGAAGCAGGTCCCAATTCAGGAGCATTTTCGAATCTCGTTTCATCTCAAAAAATAATTATCGTAACCCCTCGTTAATTCGCAGTTTGATTATGTTAAGCTAGGGTCCTTGGCCTTGATGTTATGGTTTCCGGTTGCTCATAGGTTTGTAAGGTTTCAAAGGTTACTCGTAGTTCGTTCGGTGTTTGGTTTCGGCTTGTCTAAAAAGTAATTAAGGAGTTCTTCTTATCAAAAAGGATTCGTCATTGATTTAAAGTTAACGCTTTTAGTTTGTTTTAATGAATTTTTCCAAGTTTGCACGATTTGATAGTTTAGAGATATGTGTTGCATCTTGCACGACTTGGAATCTCCCAATCTAGATGCATTAGCTTTGCTCCCTGACGCATCGAGATAGGCAGAATTTGGGAACTGCCTCAGGTTCTCTTTATGTATTATTTTGTGATATATAAACTATTTTCAAGTTTAGATATTTTTCTGGCAATTTATGTAGTTTGCTCTCTTTGCCTTTGGTTACGAATAGTGGAGATAGGATGTGAGACATTGTTATATGGATTTTAACGTAAACTTATGTGTTTTATGTGCTTCTACTTGTTCTTAGTTAGGGACATTGCAACGTACTGAGCGTAGGACCATGTCAGATGTATGGCTAGTTATATTACCCATGTCGTCCCCAATTAGACGATGTACCGAGCGAGGTACCGTGACCCAGACGCACGTTGGATGTACGCTAGTCATATTACCCGTGTTGCACCAAGCCCTATGTCAAGTTAGTAAGGATTATGAATAGGACAGTCAAGACAAGAACAAAGACATGTGAAGTAAGTGAGAGACAAAAAAAAGATAGACAAGACATGAACATGTTGTGGTTAGTAGACAAGTAGAGTATGGGTTGGTGGATGGCTTACGTACGTAAGTTTGAATAGTAGAAAACGAACATAGTAAGTGAGTAATTAATGTGGTCTCTGCATCGCAGTGTCTCTACATCGGGGGTGGTCACTACATCGTGGTGTCTCTGCATCTGGGGTGGTCTCTGCATCGGAGGTGGCCACTGCATCGAGGTGGTCAATGGATCTGGGGTGGTCAATGCATCGCGGTGTCATTTCATCGAGGCGTCTATGCATCGCGGTGTCTCTGCATCGTCAAATGTTATAACATCGCGGTGTCACTTCTTCGCGGTGTCTCTGCATCGGAGGTGGTCACTGCATCGCGGTGTATGTGCATCGAGGGTGGTCACTACATCGCGGTGTATGTGCATCGCTGTGTCACTTCATCGCGGTGTCTCTGCATCGCGGTGTCACTTCATCACGGTGTCTCTGCATCGCGGTGTCTCTGCATCGCGTTGTCTCTGCATCGCGGTGGTTAATGAATTGCAGTGATCACTGCATCGGGCTGCTCACTGGATCGCGGTGGTCACTGCATCGGGGTGGTCAATGTATCATGGGGGTCAATGCATCGGAGTGGTCACTGCATCACGGTGGTCAATGCATCGGGATAGTCACTGCGTCGTGGTGGTTAATGCGTCGTGCGTCGCGGTGGTCAATGCATCGGGATGGTCGATGCGTCGCGGTGGTCAATGCATCGGGGTGGTCAATGCATCGCGGTGATCAGTGAATCGCGGTGGTCAATGCATCGGGATGGTCATTGTATCACGATGGTCAATACATCGGTAAAAAAAACCTTTATGCGCCTGGAAAAAAAAATTACGTCCAGAATTATAAAAAAGAAAAAAAAAATTTATGCTCCACAAAAAAAAAACATTAAAAAAATCAAAATTAGGAGTAGGTTAGTCTATGTATTAATTTTGTGTCCTTCTAACCAAATAAGATTTCTTAATGTCCTAATTGCCTAATTAAGTCTAATATGTGTCATTTTGGACATATACCTCTAAAAAAAAATTTGTATATTTGGAAAAAATAAATTATATCATGAGAATAGAAGGGTGTGTATATATAGATAGATATAGTATATGCGTGTCATTACGGGAATGAAATTGCAGTTTATTATGTGAAAAAACAATTCGATCGAAATTACTTTTTTATTTTTATTTTTATTTTGAGGGTTGATCGACATCACTTTTGTCTCATCTGAATTACCTTGTTTCACGTCTCATACAATTAATTTTAAAAGAAATAATACCAGAAACATTAATTGACGTAAGACTAATTACCACAATAATCTTTAACTTTTTTGATTGAAACATGAGTGGCATGAATTAATACATATCGATGTTATAGTGATTAATTTTAAGCTCAATAATATGCTAAGATAAAAGCAAGTAAAATTTTTTTTTTTTTGGAACTATAACACAATAATACAATGCAAGTAATATATTCATATGTGTGTGTTGAATGATAATTAACATTTTTGTATGCTTCATCACTTCCTTTAAAGTGTTGAATCAATTATCTTTTGTTCTGATACCGTGTTGAATTATCATCGTTTTCAGAAGTTTAAGATATGAGAGATACGTAGACGATGGAAGAATATTTTTTTTGAACGAAGTAGCTAGGGCTTTCTTTAACTGTTGCCCGATGCATTCAATTATCATTTCACTTTCATCTTTTCTCTACAAATTTCTTGAGAATAAACTTTGGCAACTTCAGATCGCGAGTGGTGTCCATCCGTTTATGATCATATTCATATCGGTCATCAGTGTTGCTTATTACAATATGGGTAAGTTATTTACAATTACTTTGTAGATATGTTGATTTTGTTGGCAATTTTTCTTCATTTCCATGAAATAAATGTTATAAGTTTTTGCATTAGATATATGTTGTTTTGTTTTGTTTTTTTTTTTTTTTTTTTTTTTTGCAATAGTTTACTAGGGTGTTTGCATTATATATAGAATTAACTACAAAGTGATGCATCAACTTGTATGTATTATCTACAAGTAAAATTTTTAGTTAGATAATATACACGTTGTTGATGTCTGATTTCATAGTCGATTCTAATTTTAAATTTCTATGAGTTCTACTCGTAAATTGTGTATTATTATTTTTTTCTTTACGAATTCCTCATTTTCTCGATGGCAAAAAGTCACCTTAAAAAATGTTAGCCCTGGATAAGGGAAATATAAATACTTATATGGATGGTGCATGTATTTTGAGGTGAGGTGACGGATAAAACGATCAAAATCAGACAGTTTAAATCCATTTTTAAAACCGATGGCACGGATGAAACCAACTACACTCACCGCTCGTATGGTACCATGTAATAATGCCTCCACCCCGGATAAAGTCGATCTTCATTTTCAAGTTTCCTCCAACTAGTACTCCCTCCGTTTTTTTTATCTGTCGTATAGAGAAGATTTACACAAATTAAGAAAATAATTACTGTGTCTGAAAAAGTAGGTAAAATAACAAAATTATCATTCACTTATACATTAAAAATTGTACCAAAATTTGGGTTATTGAAATGAATGGTAAAGGTGAAAAAAAAGATGTTGCATTCAAAGGCGAACCCAACATGTTAATGGTGGGGTCCATGGACCCCACTCAAATTTCCAGACGAATTGACTAATATACCCATGTAATAATATTAAAATTATGTATGTGTATTATTTCAGACAATTTTTAATATAATAACCAATTTAGTTCAACTAGCTAAAGTTTTATCACTTATTGCAGGTGAGGTTTTTTAATATTTTTTTTAATTTTGCTTCCACTGAAAAAAATTCAAGGCATGGGTTCGAAACCTTGCGGGTGAAGTTTTTTAAATTTTTTTTTTTAATTTGATCTTCACTGGAAAAAAATTCATGGGTCCACCACTGGCTTTATTGAAAATGTAAATGACAGATAAATAAAAATAAAGTAAATTCTAGAAAAATGACATTTAAAAAAACGGAGGGAGCAGCTAGGTGATTGACGAGCTGTTTTGTGAGAAAAGAAGTAAAAAAGAATGGGCAAGAAACTTCTCTTTGGAAGGAAGGAAAAAAAAAGGGCAAGCAACTGTCATATTGATTGAGCGGCTGGCCGGTTTTAGTTTGGAGTTAGACTTTAATGTAGGTGCATGCAAATGGTTGATTAAATATTTATTACTGTCTTCCAATTTTTATTTTTATATTTATTCTTATTCTTGGGCGCACGGTATGCATATGCACATGACAATTTGAGTTTGTATATAAACAGGGCCGGTCCTGAGGGCGGGTGAGATGGGCGACCGCCCAGGGCCATGATATAAGAGAGCCAAAAGTCATATCTTTAACAATAATGTACTCCTATTGATACTTGTTCGCTTTTGATCTTGACATACTTTGTTTTTATTTATTTATTGTAATGATATATGAATTTACCGTTAAATCATTGTAAGTAAAGACATTAATGAAAAATCGGCTCTAGCTGACCGCTTAGGGCCTATGAATTGAATGATATGTTAGATAATATTAAACTTAATATTGTAATTGATGATTTTGCATCTAGACATGCAAATAGATATTTTTATGATCAATTTGTTTTCATGTTACTGTAGTTATGTTATCGATCGTTGTTTCGCGATTTTTTGATGTTGTTGGTTACGATTCCGATGTATTGTAGTTGATTGTGATTTTGTTGTTTCACTATTGTAATTTTCCATCTACTAATTCAATAATTTTATTGTTTTTGACATTTATAATATATTTTATTAGATATTAGCCGTAGTATTTTCTGGAACGTGATATTTTGTAATAGAAATTAAAAAAAAAAAAAAAAAAATGGGCCAATCTTCAAATTTTGCCCCGGGCCCAATAACGGTTAGGAACGGCCTTGTATATAAATATATTTTCGGGCTTCCTTAAAATTAAGGTGACACTATATTTCGACAAGATTTAACTTTATAGAGTTTGAGAGTGGAGGTTCGACTTTTGCAAACCCAAATATTGATGTTATATTGGACTTTTCAAATTTGGAATGTCAGTGTGGTGCATTCAAAAGTAGATTCGTTTTTGTGCCAACTTATTTATCTTTTATCTATCTCTAATTTTGGTTCAAAAATTATAAATTTAGTCCCTGAAGAAACACTGAAAACGAACTCTCAAGCTAGTTCAGTGCCATAAGAAAAACAAAGAATTCAAAGTAAAGAAAAGCCGGAAATAAGAAGAAGAAGAAGAAGAAGAAGAAGAAACTTGAACTTTATTCAATAGAATTCTTAATTGTTGATGACATTACTCAATTCTCAGCTACATATACACATAGCAGCTACAATGACAGTTACTAACTTCCAGAAACGGTTGTAACAACCACAACTATTTCTAACTGTTTTCCTTTCTATGTGTTCGACCTAATGCCCCAAAGAGTCTCCTACTTGTGTTCCTCTATGTATACTGCAACTGTGTATCACCAACACCCCCTCAAGATGGACTAAGGGAGCCTCATACTTGTGTTCTTATGTTCTTGTATGTACTGTAGCTGTGTAGATCTGATAAGGAGTGTATTTTTGCAAGAAGTAGTGGAATAGGGATGCATCCAATGGCTTTGTTAGAAGATCAGCTAGTAAATTCTGAGTTTTAATTGGTAGGAGCTTCACTAGGCCAGATTGGACTTTCTCTTTAGTGACATGGCAGTCAATTTCTATGCGTTTTGCCCTCTCATGAAACACATGATGTTGTTCTATGTGTATAGCACTTTGACTGTCACAGAACATGGATATGGGCTATTGTACTTGTATTCCTAGATCATGTAGAATGTAAACCATCCATTGCAGTTCACAAACCCCTAATGATATGGCCCTATACTCCGCTTCTGCCAAACTTCTAGAGACTGTTGCTTGCTTTTTGGATCTCCGAGACACTAAAGCAGAACCTAGGAACATGCAATAGCCAATGATGGATTCCTGGTTTCATGGTAGCCTTCCCAATCTAAATCAGTAAAAGCAGTGGGGACTAATGAATCGGCTGAGGGAAAATAAAAACCCTGAGCTGGTGCTAGTTTAATATATCTCAAAACCCTATTTGCATCTTCGAGATGATTGATAGTAGGTGCATCAAGAAATTGTCTTAACTGATGCACTGCATAGGATAAGTCTGGCATAATAATTGTAAGGTACAAAAGTTTGCCAATAAGGCTTTTGTATTGTGTCTTGTCAGTAAGGAGATCATAATCACCATGATGCAAGTGAGCCTTTGATTGCATAGGTGTATTAACTGGCTTGCATCCACTGAAGCCAAAATCTTCAAGAAGGTTAAGAGCATATTTTCTTTGATAGATTGATATGCCTTTTGTTGATCTAGCCACCTCTAATCCTAAGAAAAAATTTAGAGGACCGAGATTTTTGACTTGAAATAGAACATGTAAATATGCCTTGAGTTCTGAAATGAGAGACATATCATTGCTTGCCAACACAATGTCATCCACATATGCTAAGGCAGCAATGTAGGACTGATCTGTTGACTAGGTAAAAAGAATGTAATCATGTTTGGACTGAATATAGCCAATATTCGTCAGTGCTGATGTCAGTTTGGCATTACACTGCCTACTGTCTTTTTTGAGGCCATAAAGTGACTAGGTGAACCTGCACACCCGCCACTTCTTGGTCCGAAAACCTGGAGGTGGTGTCATGTACACTTCTTCTGTGAAATCATCATGGAGAATGCATTGTTCACATCCAGTTGATGAAGAAATAGATTTTTAGCAGCTGCAACAACAAGTAACATTCTGAATGTATTCATTTTGGCAACAGGAGAAAAAAGGTTTCATCATATATAGTCAATGCCAAAAGTTTGTGTGTAACCCTTAGCAATTAGACTTGCCTTATACCTCTCTATGAAACCATCTGGATTATGTTTGATCTTCTATACCTATTTACAGCTTATAGGTTTCTTGCCTGGGGAAAAATCCACCACTTCCCTTGTCTTTGTCTTTATTAGGGCATCTATTTCTTTCTGCATAGCTTCTTGCCATTCCTTGTGAATAACAGCTTGATTATAGGTTGTTGGTTCCTTAACTTTATCAACATTCATGACAAAAGATCTGTACGAATCAGACAAGTTAGTATACTTAATTAACAGCAGATTCCAAAGAGTATGGTGTGATTTGAGATACTTGATTGCAAAATAATCCTGCAATTTTGCAGGTTGTTTGATCTGTCTACTAGACCTTCTAGTGTTGTGTATAGGAATGTGTGACTGAGAAGATGCAATGTCAGATGTAGTAGAATGATGAGAAACATTAGAAAGTGAAACATCAGATCTGGCAACATCTGGTGTGATGCCAGAAGTGGAAGTAGTACTAGGGAATTCTTTTGTATGATATGAAAAAGAAGAAACTTGAACTTTATTCAATAGAATTCTTAATTGTTGATTACATTACTCAATTCTCACCTATATATACACATAGCAGCTACAATGGTAGTTACCAACTTCCAGAAACGGTTGTAATAGCCACAACTAGCTCTAACCATTTTCGTTTCTATGTGTTCGATCTAATGCCCCAAAGAGCCTCCTACTCGTGTTCTTCTATGTGTACTGCAGTTGTGTATCACCAACAGTCCCATTTGATTTAAATAAAAATACAAAATTTTCGATCATCATACGGATTATTTCTACTTTATTGGTTTTCTTGTAACGTTTTACACCATTGATTTTTATTCAATGCATTTTTTTTTCTCTTTTGGGTTAGGGAATCGTAATATCGTATGCTTTTTTCGTGTGTATGACATAGGTTACTGGACGTGCATGGCATTGGGTAGTTTGACATTTAATAAAATATTATAAAAAGGACATTGGAAATAAAATATATATCGGTCCTTAACTTTTTGTGATAATTTTATATATTCCTGGCAACATAGATATTAAATTCAGACCAGTCGTTGACCCAATAAAAATACCCGGAGTTATTGATTCAACTAGCATATCATAAAATATGATTGTGGATATAAAATGTGTGAACTAAAAAAATCAAAATAATTGATTCAAAAAAAGAAATCAAAATAATTGTAATTGACGGTCGTTTTAACTTTCAAATATTCTAATAAAAGTTAACAATATACAAAGCGCCACAAAAGTTGCATACAACGCATCTAGTTAAAGGATAGCAGGATTAGTTCCTTAAAAGTATAGTTTTTTTTATATTTATTAGCTCCATAAAGACATAAAGGAATCTGTTGGATTTATAAGGAGACATTTTATTCACCCTACCTAATTTACCCTCTCTTTAAAGGAATAGTATTTTTATTTAATTCCTGTTGCAACAGAAATCTTTCTTTAGATCATTGAGGATTCTTTCCAAGCTGTAATCTTTTCTCAGCCCTTGAATTGTGGTCAGCCACTTTTTTCCATTCCTTTGTTGCACACGAATATGGACGTACTCTTTGGCTCCAGGGGCATAAGTATCTTTGGCTTCAGTAAATGGATCAAAGGTATGGGATTTGGATGTCTAGATTAACTTTGCTTAAAGAGAACTTGAAAATCCTGATTTGATAACGCAAAAAGCTGCACCATGTAAATCAACTAATTAGGCAATGTTTTTCTAATGATCTTGGGCCTCTTCTTATAAGAAGATCAAATTTCTCCAGAAGATCTATGTTATCCAGGATACAATACACAAAACTGTCAAGAAAACGCATGAATTAACAGCCACAACTTTATCTGTTTCAAATTTAACTCAACCAAGTTGTGGTAAAAGGATCATCTGTTCAATAACATAAGAATGGTCTAAAAATTTACGGTTATAACATTTAATTAATCACACAAAAGTGATCCATTTGAATTCCCTCAAACAGAATCAAAGAAACAACTTTCTCAAATACATATGAAAAATAGTATTTTAATTTTCTAGAGTTGAATTTAGACCTTGAATCTAAAACATCTTGCTTTCTGTCAAATGTAGAAAAAGATCCAAAAAGGAAAATTCTGGCCAAAGATTTATGGAGTGGCATTGATGCCACCTCATTTACAGTTATAGAATTAATGGATTGACATTGATGTCACTCCATATACATTTTCAGCTAATCAAAGGAGGCCATAAAACAAAACGGATACGACTATTTGTGAAAACTGAGGGACTATTTAAACTGTTATCTTCAACAACATTGGAATGAGTATTTTATTGGAAAATTTCGACATTGTAATGTGTTATGGTAGTGATAAAATTTCGATTTATGATGTGACATTGATGTCACTTCATTACAATTAAAGAATTAATGGAGTGGCATTGATGTCACTCCATTCTGCTGTTTACATTTATTTATGCATTTAATTTTAAATTGTTGATGAAGCAAATTGTTACTAGTATTTGAACCAAGATTGAGCTACTATTTTCCAAGCCCAGCAAAATAAAAAAAGATAGCAAATGATGAAGGCTGCAATACAATAGCAACAAATGATGAAGCAATGGATTGGGGAACTGATGGGAGTTAGCAGCCGTATGCATTTTCATAAGGGCCATTTAAAAATTGTGCAGGTTTCTTGCTTGCTTATTATTATGATGGTGATAAAAGAAGGTTGTGTAGATTTATGGCTCGTTTGGATTGATGGAATGAAATGAATCTGTTGGAATATAATGCAATGGAATTGAATGATATCATTCCATTACCTTGTTTGGTAGGCAATGGAACTCATTGTAGGATTAATTTTTTCATTCCATTCCGACTATTCCATTGAATTTTGGCTGGAATGAAAATCATCAATTTTCATTCCGTTGGAATGAAATCATATTCTATTCCTCCGTTGCCAAACAAGCCAAATTGATCTAATGTAATGAAAAAAGCATTCCATTCCATTACCGCAATCCAAACACGCCATTAGAGTTTCTCCGTTGCCAAACAAGCCAAATTGATATAATTAATGAAGTGACATTGATGTTACTGCAGATGTCACTGCTTACATTAGACAACTAATGAAGTGACATTGATGTCACTGTAAATGTCACTGCATACATTAGACAATTAATGAAGTGACATTGATGTCATTAAATAAATCGATACAATAAGACGTCACTGAATAAATCGATACAATAAGACGTCACTGCATACACCGATACATTAAGACGTCACTGCATAAATCGATACAATAAGACGTCACTGCATAAAGTTATACCGTAAGGTGTCACTGCATAAATCGTTATAACAATACGTCAATGCATTACTCAATATCATATGATGTCACTGCATAAATCGCGACACTAAGACGTCACTGTATAAATTGATACAATAAGACATCACTACATAAATCGATACCATAAGACGTCACTGTATAAATCGCTACAAAAATACATCACTGCATAAATCGATACGACAATACGTCACTGCATAAATCGATACGATAATACGTCACTGCATAAATTGATAACATAAGACGTCACTGAATAAATCACTACAATAAGACGTCAGTACATGAATCGCTTACAATAAGACGTCACTGTATAAATCTCTACAATAAAACGTTATTACATCAGGATGCTCAATGCATCGAGGCGGTAAATGCGCCGAGGCGGTCAATATGTCATGGTGTTCAACTCATCGGGGCGGTCAACTCATCACGGCGCGTTGGTCAACGCGTGGGGCGGTCACTGCATCGGGAACGGTCAATGTGTTGGGGCGGTCACTTCATCGGGGGCGGTCAATGTGTTGCGGCGGGTGAACGTGTTAGGGCGGTCAATGCATCGTGGCGGTCATTACGTCGCGGCGGTCAATACGCCACGGCGGTCAATGCGTCGTGACGGTCAATGCATTGGGATGGTGAATGTGTCATGGTGGTCAATGCTTTGTGATAGTCAATACGTCGCAACGGTCAATGCGTCGGGGCGGTCAGTCTGTCCCGACAGTCAATGCGTCGCGGCGGTCAATGCGTCCCGACGGTCGATGCGTCGGGGCGGTCAATGCATCCCGACGGCGAATGCGTCGCAGTGGTCAACCATTGGGTCAGTCAATGCTTCGGGATGGTCAATGCGTCGCGGCGGTCAATGCGTGGTCGCGGTCAATGCGTCGTTGCTGTCAATGCGTCGGGGCGGTCAATGCGTCGCGGCGGACAATGATGTTGAGACGCCAAACGAAAACGGAGCTCCGGCAGTTGAATTTGAAGATGCCGACGAATCAAAAGGTCGTATAGGAGTCGGGAACCAAGCGTGTGTCGAATATCCGGATGATGAAAACGGAGCCCACCTGTCAAGAAAGAAAGCAAAGCCAGACAAAACTCAACATAACATTCTAATAAATTAAGCACGATCAAAACTCTTCTCTGTTTAATCAGCAATGTCCATTAATGCAAGTGCGAGCTCTCTCAGAAAAACACACACACACACAAAAAGATTATTACAATGCTCCACAATCATGCTCAAGCAATTAACCCAAACAAAAGTCTGCCTAAACTTGCAATAAAGCATGGTCCTTCTCCCAAAAAAACAAAAAAAAAAAGAAAAAGAAAAGGCGTTACTCGTATTTGCCATAGGAGGAGTACGGGTAAAATCTGAAGAAGAATTTGATCCGAACCCACCTGTGGGATTCGCGGGATTATTATTGGTGATTCCGAAAGGGTTCTTAGTGAATGCGCCGAAGCCCAGTTGGGCATTGCCACCGCTAGAAGCCATGTGTATTGTTATTTTATTTAATTAAAGGTATTTTAGTCCGTATAATAATATTGTGTCCTTATAAGTCCAACAGATTCCTTTTTATCTTTATAAGTCCAATAAGTCCGTTTTATGTACTTTTAGGTCTTTGGCCCTATATATAAAGATTCTGAGTCAACAATATAATGTCACTGACGTTCAAAAAACAATCACTTCAAATACTCTAAACGAATTATTTATTTTACAGTTTTAAATACATGTATTTCTGGTTTACAGAATTTGTAATTCACTATTTTTCAGTTTTAAATACAGGTCAGATTCTAGGAGAGTGGTAGAAATTTCTCTCCTAAATCTATCTGGAATTTTACACCACCATCATCTCACCACATATTTTTCACTAGTAAAAAAAAGTTAAAAAAACAAGATCATCATCTCACCACATATTTTTCACTAGTAAATTTTTTTAAAAAAATAACTTGAAATATTCATAACCACGATATTATATTGGGTGTAAAAAGATAAAGATTTGAGGAGTAACTCTATCAATACCATATAGTATCTGCTGCAGTGTTACTTTTTTTTTTTTGAAATATCTTTTTTTATTGGGTGGATTTTATTGAAACTTCTAAATTAGTGTTTTTAAAGAACTTTCTCTGCAGTGTGTTCTTTTTTTGGCATTTCTTTCTTTTTTATTTTGAGTGGATTTTGTTGAAATTTATAAATTAGGGTTTTTAAAGAACTTACAATATCTACTGCAAGTGACAAGTGACAAAAGCAACCGCAAACATTGGCAGATCTATAGCCTTGAACCTTCATTGAGTTATAGTATTTTATTTTATTAAAATAATTTATCGACACCGGGGCCCTTAAATTTGGTAAAATTGGAACGGGCCTAGAGCCAAAAACGGACACGTGTCACATGTGCATCAAACCGTTAGATACATGATATATGTATTAGAAGACATAATATTATTTTGGGCCAAAGACCCAAAAGTACACAAAACGGACTTATTGGACTTATAAGGACGAAAAGAAATCTGTTGGACTTATAAGAACAAAAATTAGATAGAGAGACTCAAATACCCTTAATGAAATAAATAAAAATAAAAATATAAAAATATAAAAAAAGGGAGAAGAGGGAGGCGCTGTTTTTTTTTTCCAGGGCGTGCAGGTGTGTGTGTTTTTTTTTTGTTTTTTTTTACTTTATTAAATTTAAAAATCGATGTATTGACCATCGCGATACAATGACCACCCCGATACATTGACCACCGCGATTCAATGACCACCATGGCGCGTTGACCACCTCGATCGATGACCATCATGATGCATTGACCACGCGACACCCGATCGATGACCATCGCGATCTGAGACACACGCTGATGAAGCGACACCGTGATCTGAGACACCGCAATGAAGTGACACCGTGATTCGATGACCACCCCGATCTGAGAGACACCTCGATGAAGTAATCTGGCGTAGTAACCACCCGCGATCTGCGAGATGCCTCAATGAAGTGACACCACGATGCATTGACCATGCGGATCCATTGATCACCTCGTCTGATGACCACCTCCGTCACGAGAGACACCACGATGCAATGACCAACCCAGATCTGAGAGACACGCGATCACGAGACCACCCCGACGCGAAAAACATCACGATGTTATAATATTTGGCGATCACGAGAGACATCGCGATCGCGAGACACACGCGATGAAGTGACACGCATTGCGAGAGACACCCGCGATGAAGTGACACCGCAATGCAAAGACATCACGATGTTATAACATTTGACAATCACGAGAGACACCGCGTTGTAGAGACACCACGATGAAATGACACCGCAATGCGAGACACTTCACGATCTGAGAGACACCGCGAATGAAGTGACACGCGATAAGTGACACCCGCGAATCACGAGACACCGCGATCGCGTGACCACCCCGATGTAGAGACACGCGATGAAGTGACACGCATTTATGCAGTGACATCAACAATTTATGCAGTGACATCGACAATTTATGCAGTGACATCGATAATTTATTTTGCTGGGCTTGGAAAATAGTAGCTCAATCTTGGTTAAAATACTAGTATCAATTTGCTTCATCAACAATTTAAAATTAAATGCATAAATAAATGTAAACGGCAGAATAAAGTGATATCAATTCCACTCCATTAATTCTTTAACTCTAATGAAGTGACATCAATGTCACATCATAAATCGAAATTTTATCACTACCGTAATACATTACAAGTCGAAATTTTCGACATCATAACATAATATTTTCATAGCTATAAATATACATACTTGACCATAATGAACTTACGAAACTCAAATATGTTGCAAAGTCCCAGGGCACATAAAGCCAAAAAATGACCTCATAAATCCACCAACAAGCAGAACCACAAAAGCAATGCCCAAACAACAAGGGGCCAAAAAACCAAAAAATAATCAATATTTTCATCATTTCAATAATATCTACTTTCCTTTTTTGAACACCTTACTCTGAAGACCAGAGGCATCATCCAAGGCGGAGATACCATTCAAAGACACGACATCGGACTTGTCAAAAGCAATAACGAGGGCAACAAGCAAATTAGAAGTCAGATTAAGAATAATAGCGGCGGATAACATTACGAGCCAACCAAGGTGCGGCAAGACAAGATCACTACCCGGCAACAACAGGCTCGAAACTCACAAGCCAAGACATCAAGAGTGAAAACAATGGCGGGGAGACCATAGAAGTTCCAGAATTTTCCACAGAAACATTAACAACAGGAGCAGAACCACCAGGAGGCGGGGGAATTCCTCAAAACATTTTCAAAAGGCAAACCCGGCGAAGGAGGATCGAAACAACATCGGCGACATCAATCGGTGAGACATCGGCCAGGCATACAAGCAACATCCATCATTCCAAAATCGCGACATCTTTGAGCTATCATAATAATGCGATTTTCCGAAAAACCAAAAAAACGAAAACAATGGCGATGGTATCCAAGTTTCTTTGCGGCCAGTCGAGTCCTTAACCAAAACCATATCGGCGGTACATTGTGCGGGCAAGACATGAGCAGTTGTTTCTAGTCCTACTTACATACAAATTGTGGTCCAAGGTTGGAGGAGCCATCACAATACTCGACATCATGCCCAAATTTCTTACAAAAAAGTCTGAAACTTGGTAAATCTTCATAGTAGATTATCGACCCAAAATCTTTCCACCAGGCAAGGAGATGGGGATCTTATTGGGCAAGGTGTCCACCAAGTTGACCTCAACCAAACATCAAGCAAAACTTACACTCTGTTTTATGTAGTGACATCAATGTCGCTTCATTAATTGTCTAATGTATCCAGTGACATATACAGTGACATCAATGTCACTTCATTAGTTGTTTAATGTATGCGATGACATCTGCGGTGACATCAATGCCATCAATCTCACTCTATCGATGACCCATTTCATCGTTCGGTAATTTGCCATTTGCCATTTGCTCTCCGCCGCCGTTGATGGCCCATTAATGCCGAACATTCAACAATATTTTCAATACATATCAACTTGCTATGATAAATATTGAACTGAAATCTATTAAGTATTAAGAACAGAATAAGCATACTTGCCTTGAGATTACCGGGCATTTTAGAAGCTAATGCTTCAATAAAATCACCAATTGCGTGGTGTAGATATATGGTAGTGGCATGCTGAAGAAGCTTGTTTTGCTCCGAGATGGCTTCCAACACATCCGGGTGGCAATGACCACAAGCGATCCACAATTCCAGCAAATGCATCAAGGTAACGCTTTCCATTCTCATCAAACAAATATTGCATCTTCCCTTCAACAATATTGAGCTGTCCATACGTTAAGACATCAACAAATATGTTCCCATCTTTTCATGTGAAAATATCTTAAAGTTTGTCTTTTTATCAAAATGAGAAGAAACAATAACACAGGTAATCAATTACGTCCATTTACAATTGCAGTAATTAAACAAATTTCAAGGAAATTTCGAAAAACGAATTGAAAGTTCAAATTGTTCTTTATTAAGAAATAATGGGCTTACGGGTTTTGGTAATAATGAAAAGCGAAGGACCCATATATCTTTTTGCGCTTGAGGAGGATTTCATCTGCGAAGGACCATTATAAGGCTTGGGTTTGTAATCAAGCGGAGGAAGCTCGGGCGACCGCCGAGAAGAATCTCCGGCTTTCAATTAAATTGTTGAAGAAAGCACATTACTGCTGAGCCTTTTCCCAAACAACTTCAAACCCATATTCAAGACTTCTCCTTTACTTTACTAATCACTCTTTCTCACCCAGGATGGAGTTGGAGATGAATTTGTTGCCACGGTGTTGACAATCTGAGGCGAGAAGCAAAACATTCTTGCGGTTAGGCGAGGGGTTTGTAGATCGGAACAAGGGGCGTTGTTGATGTGAAGGTGAGATTAAGAGATGTGCAAGGGTAAATTAGTAAACTATGATATAATGTGTCATTATAAGTCAAATGATTCTTTATGTCGCATGAAATTTAATAAGTATAAAAAATTATACTTTTAAGTAATTAAAAACCTATTATTTTTATAAGCATTTTACACATCTAACGGTTCAATGCACGTCTAGATAATGCATGTAATAATTTCTGTTGAATCAGTACTTTTTTTTTTCTTTCTAAAAACATGAACTTTTATTCTTTTGAAGAAATATACTAAAAAAACAACATAACCGCAAATAACAAGATACCAAAACCTTCTTCCAACTTTTATTGCAAAGCCAATAAACTTATTCAAAACAAAAACAAAAAAAATTATTTGTTTCAATATCATAAATTCGAAGTGTAACCCGTTTAAAAGAACAGTCAATATCTCTTCATTTAAAAGATCTCTTCATCTAAAAACCCTTCATTTTACACAAAAAATCAAACCTTTTAACTTAGAATCAAACAAATCAAGCAGCTACTTAAGAGAATCATCACTGCTTGTGCCTTTTAAATAAATTTCCCTAAATTATTAAATGGAATCCTCGATGTAAATTAAAGTCTTCACTTTCTATCACCACCATCCAGATTCACAAAAATTTGCATGTGCAGCATAGACTCGTCTTTGTCGTAACGCATTTTAATTTTGTCTCCGGTGCCCAAATTCTTTTCCTTGACAACTTTCCCCCATCCATGAAGACAGTAAGCTCTTTTCGAATTTCGCAACTCCAAGTCTTTTATGTTAGCATCGTTACGATCCGAAACATGAATTGGAACCGACTTAACGTCGCCTATCATTTCTATATGAGCATCGCTTAGGTGTTGCACGATTTCGGATTGTGTTTGTCAAATTGGAAGAGTAAGACGACCAAACCTACTTGTATCAGAATCTGTCAATCTGTCAACCTAGTTTCAAAGATGAATATTGATATGGGAAAGAAAGGGTTGATGTACAATTATGTGCTGAATATATAGAGATGATAAGAATCATTGGAAAATCTCTTAAGATTGACTAGTTAATTCACCATTAATATATAAAGATGTGCTAAGGATCATTGAAAAATCTCCAAATATTGGCTAGTTAATTTACCATTAATATATAAAGATGTGCTAAGAATCATTGGAATTTTTTTGAAGATTGGTTAGTTAATTCACCACTAGACAAGATCCAATCAGGAGGATCTCGAAACCTCTAAAATTTCTCAAAATATAAATGAGAATATAAATGCTTTTGGGCTTAAACGTTCAGCTAAATGGATAATGATGAATAAGAGCTTCCGACTTTTACAATGGGCTCTCCGGGGATCTGGGCTGAACTTTATTTTCTCATTAAATGTCTGGGGGCTAAATAATTTAGCCATTAAAGGCCTGTTATTTATTATACATCTTTGTTTCATTTTTTTTTTCTTTCGGAAAGAAAAGATATACACGTCCTTTTTCCTTTTTGCTGCAAACGGGGCTCGAATCCTGGTCACTGTCGGGTTATAACCTTGTGCTTAACTATTAGGCCGATAAACTTATAATAAGATGTCATATCGTTATCGATTTTAGACCAGTGTCAAAATTTACTGCGTATTTTTTTGATTGCATATATGGCCACGTGGAATGGATTAGTTAAATTGCTTGCACAATGTGAGAAATAAGCACTTGGCAACCCATCATTATAAGTTATCATGTTACTCCGTTTGTTTTGAGTTTAAGTTTTTTTTTTTTTTTTGGATTGTTTTACTCCATCCGTTTCGAAATAAGCGAAATTTATCGCCAAAAAGATTTGTTACAAAATCACTGAGGCAATTACCTTTCCATTGCACTATTTATTGTGTCTTTCCTACATCTACCCTTATTTATCAAGGACTAAGAGAATAAATACAACACTGCATTAATTATAGATTAAGGGTCTTTTTTTAGTCATTTTGGCATTCAAATTAAAGCATTAACTCACATCTTAATATGCGCGTTTTTGGCAACTGCCTCAGTTAGTTCGGAACGGAGGCAGTATATACTAGTGGATAATAAAATATAATAAAAATGATTGAAGTAATGATTGGAAAGTGTTTTTTTTTTTTTTTTTTTTTTTTTTAAATTTGTGTAGATAAAAAAATGATTGGTGAGATAAATTGAAATAAAGTGGTATAATGAATAAAATAATAATAATAAATGTAATAAAGTGGATAAAATGAAATGGTGAGAGATGATTTAATACTCCATCCGTTAAAATAAGCGAAATGATTCATAAAAAGATTAGTTAAAAATAAGCGAAGCGATCTGGCATTTCAATAGAATATTTAATGTATTATTCTCATTTCACCATTTTTTATAATTTTTCCTTCCCCTACATTAAATGCGCATTATTAACACACTTCATATTTACTAAGGGATTTCAAAGGTTTTTTTAGAAAGAGGAAAACAACAAATTCCAAAGGTTTTTTTAGAAAGAGGAAAACAACAAATTCCAAAGGTTTTATAAGGGTTTTTTTTTTTTTTTTTTTTTTTATATCATATCAAAGTCAATGTAATAAATTGCTTCATTAATCTTTGTGTATTTGGCAACTCACTCAGTTATTTCAGAACGGGGGAGTATTTTTTTATTTGTTGTTGAAGAAATGATTGGTAAGAGAATTGTAAGAAATGATTGATGAAGTGATATAAAAAACTCCAAACAAAACTCCAACCAAAACAAACACAAAAGGGTTGTGGCACTCAACGCGAAATACTTATGTGGTGTCTCCACACGTGTGGAGACACCGTGTGGCTCATTATAAGCCATGCGATTTAATTCGATATTTAAAGCGTGTGATTACTAATGGAACACCGTTTGGCTCATTATAAACCACGCAGTTTCATTCAGTATTTAAACTGTGTGGTTCTGATCGTTTCACCCGTCAATTCACCTCAAAATTCCTCACACACAAGTATTTCCAAATACTATTTTTTTTATTGCATCTATGTACTTGCATCTATACCAATACATAAAAAAACAGTATAGATACACATATGTTATACCTTTTTCTTACTCCCTCTGTCCCATTTTATGTGTCCAGTTTGATTTTGCATTTTCTGGCACGCTTTTTAAGGTCATGATAACTAAGCCAATTTTGACACTATCTTGATGAAATTACCGCGAGGTAGTCACTGTGTGAAATCATGAGGCGCCAGGCGAAAAAAATTAGGGCCCTGACCTTATGAAAAAAACAATATATTACTACTAGTTTTGAGGTTTACTATGTTGATGAGTATTATAAATAATGCAACGGAGTTTGATTGAATTTTCTTTCACTAAATTCGGCTATAAATTTAGGTCTTTTTACCGGTTTTTTAGCTTGATTAAAACATAAAAATAGACCTAAAATACACTTATATTACATGAAACAGGGGCCCTAAAATTATCAGTTTTAGTGGGGCCCTGTGCGCGGCCTTGTTAGCTGCCCCGGGGGCGGCTCGATTACCGCCCAACCCTTCTTGATGGTGTAGTGTAAACAAATGAGTAATTTAAATCGAGATAGTGTCAAAATTGGGCAGATTATCATCATCAGCCAAAAATCGTCTTGAGAAAATCTGAAAATGAAGCCCAGCCGCGTAAAATGGGACGGAGGGAGTAATGATCGTCAAGGGCGGTGATCATATGAATAATTTTCGACATCTGGTCATTTTATGTCCACGACAAAATAACTCAATACATTTCACAACATTAATCATATATGTTGACACTTTTATCTATCAATGAATCCTAAACCATATAATGTTTACGTGTCAAACAATATAATGTTTCATTTCCCCACTCCACCAAAATAAACATGTCACAAAAGAATTACACCATGACAAAAACAGAAAAACCTTAAATTAAACCTAAAACCGTTTACCCTTTGAACAAGGAAGGACAATAAAGTAAGAATATAATTTTACATGGTACTCTCTAATAAAATGTTTTAAAAAATTTGGACCATTATGATGTTTTGAATGACATTATTTTCCAATCCTTCTCAAGAAAGTTGGAAAGACATTTTCATGTTGGAGTAGGAGAAGTTTTAGCGGTGTATCATGCGATTTTTAATCGATTCAATAGGGAACACATTAAAGTGATTTTGAAGCAATTTGTCTTCTGTGATAGGAAGATGAATGCAGAGAGATGCAATATTTATCGGACTTGGAAAATATTGTCAAGGCTAATAAATAACTTTTTAAACATGTTTCTCTTATTTGATTTTTCACTTTGTTAAGTCTGGCGGGAATTTTCCGGCTTATCTGTTGGCTAAAAAAGGGTTGGAGTTAGTAGGAAGTGTTTCTTGGGGCTCGTCTCCCCCTTCGGATGTAATTTTAGCTTGTTCGGCGGATATTAATTAATGGAATGATTTTTCTTTTCAAAAAAAAATTGGACCATGTTACTCCCATAGAAAGAAATTATGGTGCATCAGATATTTATGAGTTATATCAAGTGGATAGATATGATTAATTTTTACACATTCTCTCACGCATAATAGTGGTGTGTATGGATGATTTGGATTCATCGCACACGTCCACTTGGTAGAATTCACAAATAATTGTTATACTATAATTCTTCTCAGTCTGTGAATATAATTTCATTTATTTCAAAACCGATGTTTTGACTTTAAAAAAAAATTTAAATTCCGTTTTTAATCTTCATAGTTAAAAATATAAATTATTCTGATTTTTGATTGTCACTCTGATATAAGTCGATTCTACATTATCTGCGTGCAACATTTACTGTTTATTTTTATCTTCACATCGATTTATTATTAATCCGATAAGTTTTAATTAGTTAACAACTATTATATTACTAATAATAATCATTGTGTACTTTAGACTTTTAATTTTAATATTTATCTGAATTCAATGGCTTTGTTAACGTGTGTGGAAACTCATAGAATTATTTAATTTAGGATGACTTAATTTTAGACGGAGGCAGCAGTTAAATTGCGTTTTTGTTTACGGAT
This sequence comes from Gentiana macrophylla, assembly GCA_026214975.1. Classification (NCBI taxonomy): domain Eukaryota; kingdom Viridiplantae; phylum Streptophyta; class Magnoliopsida; order Gentianales; family Gentianaceae; genus Gentiana; species Gentiana macrophylla. Next base: position 161,134,206 of record CM047805.1, read on the forward strand.
TTATCCTAAAAACAGTATTCATGTAAAATTTCGGCATGCGTTATTCTACATACATGATACATATCCCAGAAACGGAATAAATAAATAAATAAAGATTACTAGTAGTACTACATTTACATTTGCCAGGGCCCAGGGAGGGGGGAGCGACTGGTGAGGTTTCACGGCAAGCATAATAAAGTGTCAAAGGGTTTCGTTCTTCGTCCCCGACAATGATTCGATCGAAGAATTGAGCTTGTTTGACTCACGAAGAAATTTTTCCCTCAAACAAAAAGCAATAAGGCGAAGATAGCATAATTTAAAAAGTAAACGTTACAAAGTGTGTGAACCGTGAAGTTTTTGGGAATTGGGTCCCAAGCAATATTTCGTGTGATTTTTATAGGCACGAGATCGCGGAACTCAATAAGGTTTCCCTTTTTCTTCTCAATTTACATATATTTATGCGTGTTATGGAAAAATGGGTATGTGTTTCCCACTATTTGAATAAAAAACTGTTTGGTGGAGACGTCTTTTGTTATTTGTTTGCCTTTTTAGTCATTGAATCCATGTTTTTCTTTGTGTTTTACAACTTTTTAAGAATTCCAATGAAAAGTTGCTTCTTTTTTCTCTAAGAAAAGCTAAAGCTTGTAGTTTTGCAGGTTGTGTATGTCTTGTTCATCTTCCAGGATAGGATGAGGTGGATTAAGTTTGATGTGATCGTTTATCTTCTTTTATTTGGTAATTTTCCTTCTCTGAAACCATTTGTTTATCATTAAATCTTTTGATTTGAATTATTCACTCAGCTTTTGAATCAAAATTGGTACTTTCAATCCATTAAACTTCATTCTAATGGAGGAGCTTAACAAATTGATTCAAGTAATTTACATATTTGTGATGGAAATTGGTTGCGAAGGTCTGGGCAGTTTCTGTCATCTCTTTACTATGATGTTTTCTCAAAGTTGTAAGCTTTAAATGAATTTCTGTAACAGTTTGTACAGCGATGATCAGTGCTTCATCACCAGATGAAGATAGATTAAACAGTGTGAAAGCATTGTCAAAACGTGGGCGTCTTCCACGCATCAACCAGAAGTCAGAGAAGATAAGATATTGCGGGACTTCCTATTTTTCCTTCATATCCCAAGAACAGGTGGAAGAGCATACTACCACTGGTATATTTTAGTTTGTAGTCAGACTACTGTATTCGACATTTCCTTTGCAGTGCAACAATGCCCTTTAAGTAATGGTTGCATTTTATTGGAAGCAGTTTTCTGAAAAAGCTGTACCCTGACTCTTTGGAATGCCCACGGTCTTATGATAAATTGAGATTTGATCCTAGGTAACGACTTTTGCCTTTAATTCTGTTGTTAATTTTAGTTGCCGTGTTAAAATTACTAAATTTTGTGGATTGTTCATTCATGTTCCTTCCTCTCCATTGTTTTGGAACTTCTTTTTTGCATAAAAAGTTACAAAAACAACATTTTCCCTTGCGCTAGTTTTGTGGGAAGGGAATTGTTGGTTCAGCGGTAATAGTTGTCACGGTGGCTTTAAGCCATGGGTTTGAGTCATGAAACCAGCCTTATCACAATATGAGAGGAGACTGTGTATGGTAGGGCTAAATGAGCTTGCCCTTCGCGGACCCCATATAAGCAAATGCTTCCATGCAAAGAACTGCCCTTTAGTCAGGCGTCTTGCTTCACGGGGCGAGCTTATTGATGTCCGTAAGAATATCTTGATATATGTATCATTGGCATTGCTAGTCCGGACTCCAGTTACTAGCCAGAACGATATCCACACTGTCAATGCACTTCTGTGTATTTTAGTTGTGAGATTTATCCATGAAGGCCTGCTAAAGCTTTTTTGTTCTGATGAGATTAACCGACTTTGGATTGATTGACCAAATCAACCAAAATTTTGCTGATAATTTATTGCTTTTATATAATTTTTTGTTCTTTTTACTACCCTCCAAAAAAATAAAAATAAATTTTAAAGAATCTGTCCTGACTGATTACCAGCAGGCTCTATTCTCTTTTTTCCACTACTTGGTTAGAATAGCTACTCTGAGACAAATATTAAAAATTGTATTTCTTCTTTTGCGGAAATGCTGTTTTAGGACTTCAAAATTCCATGAGATACTTATCTGGCTGGAACTTGTTTATATGCAGGAAGTCAGATTGTAGCTTGTTAGTTACTCATGATGACTACAGCATGATGAACCAATTCCAAGAGGACAAAACTTCTGTGGTGACTATACTAAGGGATCCTGTTGATCGTGTTTTTAGTACTTATGAATTTTCTATTGAGGTAGCTGCTAGGTTTTTGGTGCACCCTAATTTAACTTCAGCCTTGAGAATGACTAAGCGCTTGCGTATGAAGACAAAGGGAGTGGGAATAAGCACTTTGGATATCTGGCCATGGAAGTATCTGGTACCTTGGATGAGAGAAGATTTGTTTGATCGGGTATGCTAAATATGTAAATGTTGCTTGATTATCTTGACTTAATGAATATGCATCGGACTACTGCTATTCTTTTTTGTCATCCTCCTTGGTTTCGTTCTTCTTCTTATTTCCTTGTACTTGTACAGGCTGGGCCATGTATTTCTTCCTCAACCCTCCCCATCCCCCTCCCCCCACCCACCCCCAACCCAGCACACACCGCCATTTTCTTCTAGGTGGTGGGTTTATAGGACTGCATGATCTCTCTCACATTTCCCCTCCCCCCTTGATAATCTTTGCCTGTCAGTTTCTAACATATTCTGCACAACAGATTAGTGGATCACCGGTTCATGATCATAATTTTTTTGGTTTAGTTTAACTTGGTTAATTTTCATTTACATTGATCTTGGGTTCATTGGTGGCCTCTATAAATTTATTTTGAAGCTTCTCTTTTGTATATTTTATTGCAAGCAAGAAAGTGTTGTTTTAAAGAGACTTAGAGTGACTCTAGTGACTTTATGCTGTGGATCCATTGCATTTATGATTTAAATGTTCTTTTCGGATTTATGGCAATTGCAGAGGGATGCCAGAAAGCGTTTGGGTCGGGTTTCTATGGATAATAGTGATCCATACAATATGGAGGATTTTGTAATGCCATTGCAGAAGTATGTTAATGACCCTGTAGCCCGCGATGTCGTTCATAATGGAGCTACTTTCCAGGTAGGCCAACCTTCATAAAACTGGATGAATTTTTTTCCTTGGAGATTGTGTACGCTAACATTCTGTTTTAATGGTTGTTTAACAGATAGCAGGCCTTACAAATAACTCTCACCTGGCAGAGTCACATGAAGTTCGGCATTGTGTACTGAAATATCGGAGTCTTGGGAAATCGTCTTAAATGTTGCAAAGTGCGGGATAACATAGGCCCTCTAAGTTTCATATGACGTTCTTTTGTACACTCTTTTGTCTCTGATTTTATTTTCATTCCGTACGGTTGCAATCATGGTAGAACCTTGTAAATCTTGCAGAAGAGGTTGGATGATATGTTATATGTTGGACTTACAGAGAAACATAGAGAATCGGCTACAATTTTCGCAGATGTGGTTGGTACTCAGGTGATTTCTCAGTTCAATGAAGCCAAGTCAGAAACGCCACCTGCTAACCTTTCAGGTGAGTACCCATATCATATATGACACACACAAGGATGCAAGGGATTTCCTCGCGTCCTCATTTTATCTTACTATGTTAAAGTACAACGATGTTAGAAATTTTATCATTTCAACGATAAGACAAGTCGGTGTTTGTTATTTTAAATTCATTTTCTCTCTCTCTCTTTTTTTTTTTTTGTTGACTGACATACTCTCTATGTTCTGCAGAAAAGAGCTCTTCGGTTTTGGGGTCAGACTCGGATGCTGATCGTCAAACGGTATATATTTTGAAGCCACCTTCTTTTTCTTGGAATCTGTGACTGGATAATAAATATGAAACTATGATTTCCATTTTATCATGGTCTATGTTTTAGAACAATATTACAGACCGATCGCAGAGAAGAATTAGAAGTATTGAGGCTACAAATGGAAGTGTAAGGTTTCCTATGACTGCAGAATTTTTATTTCCTCTATAATCGGTGACTGAAAATTCTGTATAAATTGCCAGATGACCGCGGAAAAACTTATGAATGTCTACGAGAGTTGCATTACAACATTACGAAAAACACAATCTCAAAGACGTACAAACTCTCTTCATCATATACATCCAGCAAATTTCACAAAAGAGGTATGCTATATATGATTCTTTTTGTCACTTATGTAAGTATCGTTATGAAACTTATAATTTACTTTCAAAAAAAAAAACTTGTAATTTACTTTTTGGGGGGGATGAAGTTTGGAGGCAATAAAAGATTCTAATAACTCAAAAATTTCTATAGCATGACATTGTACTACATATTTGCAGGCTCGTCGTCGGGTTCCTGATGATCTTCTGCAGAAAATAACACTACTGAATTACTTAGATGTGGAGCTGTACAAATATGCTCAAGGTATTTTTGCAAAGCAACAAAAGCATGAGGTCCCAATATTACCTGTCGTAGTAAGTTCTTTACTCTCATTGTATTGTCATGTTTGCAGGATAAACTGTGTCTATGCACGGGTTCCGTTTCCTTTTTTTTTTTTTTTTTTTTTGAATGAATTGTTATGTGTGTGAATTGCAGGAGAAGGTAGAGAACACTTTAGACAAGTCATACAGCTACAACTTCGTCGGAGAAGCTTCTGTACATTGCTTTGTCCAGTATATTACTTGTTATAATCATTTACATGTTTGTATATTCAAGAAGAACAACTTCAAAACTTAAGCTATGAATATGACAGTTGTAAGTGTAACACTCCCCCACCAAAAAAAAAAAAAAAAAAAAAAAAAAAAAAAAAAAAGAAAGAAAGAAAGAAATTGAATGCCATTCTTTTTTCTTACAAGTGTTGACAATTTCATATTTCAGAACGAATTACATGTTTACCCCTAATTACCATTATATGTTAAAATTTGGATGTAATTGTAATGCTGAAGTAATTGAGGATCTGCCAATAGAACGTTTGTATTTTAAATTTTTGTTGCTAAATTAGCACTTGGTCCCCTTCATCCAATGATAAGTTAGGGCCCAAAACGGGAAAAATTGTACTCCTCAACATGGACGGTCCGTATAATTAAGCGACAGAAGAAAGAGCTTGTCAGCGAAAAAAAAAAAAAAAGAAAAAACAAAACAAAACAAAACAGGGTATTGAAAACACGATTAGGTTAATTGGATTCGGCCTAGTAATAATGTTCATTGATTCGATTCCCTCCATGTCTCGAATAAAAACCCCCCAAAGAAAACACGATAAGGTTCAAATGGTTTAGGGTTCAAATGGCGGGAATCGTGTAACAATTGTAGCCGACATTAATGATAAATACACACAGCATAAGACGCCGAAAGAAAACAAAACACGATTAGGATTAAATGGCCGGGAATCATGGAACAATTATAACCGAAATTTATGATAAAAACGCACATTTTTCTAAGCAATAGGCCCTGATAGATTTTTTTTTAGGGTAATAGGACCTGATATTAAACAGGGGGTATTATCGAAATGGTCATTTTAACCAATAATAATAAAACGATAAATATAAATAACTATAGAATAAAAAAAGCAAACATATTTGCTTGATTAAATACCGACTACATGCCCCTCAAAAAAAAAAAAAAAAAAAAAAAAAAAAAAAAAAAAAAAAAAAATACCGACTACCTGACAATAATGACAATGCTCTAATAATGGATTATATTTGAAATGAATTGCAATAATTTAAAATGTAGTAAGTGAAATGAAAGGTAAAGATGACAGACTAGTTCAAATGTATTACGTATTTGTCATTGCCGCGAAGGAAGATATTCTCTCTTGTAAACCATGGATGAGAGACAATGAAATGAAACGGTAACATGCATGCTACTGTATGACCCATAGGTGAGTACTCCCTATCTGGCCTAACATCCACTTATAATTACTAAAAATGGATCCCTTAATCAACTAGATGGACCGGTAACGAAGAATCCCTTGATCAAAGTAACAAATTCATGATTGAAAGTGGTTAGAACAAGAAATCCTAGACACCAACCTAGGATTTTCAAAAAAAAGTGAACATAACTCACCAAAAACCAATGGATTTTGTCGCTGGATTGATCTCCTCGTACGTAGTAAGGATTCGTTTAATGTCAAGAATCTATGAATTGGACGAGAAACATGAGTTTTTGATGATTTAAACTTACAAAAGTTGAAGGAGGCGTTCAGGTTTCCAGTAGGTGTCCGGATCCTCTACTTTGAGAATCCTAATGTGTGACCATGATCTCGCCACGTCCCTAAAGAAATAAGATTAAAATCATGTAATTTCATGTATTTGGTAGGGACATAAATTGAGGCGGCCATTGTAGCGGCCACACTGGCCTGTAAGGCAGCGACATGGATTCTTACAAAAATACATAAATCCTTTATATTATATTTCAGGTCATTATATGTACTAATGAAAAATACATACATTATATATAAATGTTTGTGATACATTTAATATCACCCCAATTTTTTTCCAATAGGAATGAAGTGTTTATTCCTTGTGTATGTGTATTGTCCATATGAGAGTGATGAGTTATGAACCAACAGTTATTTATGGATTGTACTTGGATACTAGTTAGAGCGCCCATACTTACGCACGAGTGTTGCCCGTTAGTATTCTCTATATATTTTACTTGTTGACTTCAGTAAAATATAAGAGGTTGAAGACATTTGGAAGTAAATATATCTGAAAGAGTAGAAGTAGAAAGTATTTTCATCTGGTAAAACCAAAAAAATAAATCTGGACACACCATAAGTATATACATATGTCACCATCAGATGATTTAATGACATATTTGGTTGTGATAATTTCTGAGCCCGAGCTGAAGTTATATTTTAAATGCATAAGTTGATTACTACGACATAGACTTGTAGTTTACATGCAAATATGTCATTAAATATAAAGAATTGCTGATTTTATATGATAAATGCATAGCATAAGTTGTCCAAAGTACTATAATATTTGTTGTTCCTCATACAACTATTAAATATATTGTTCCAAAGTATGAGTGCATAAGTAAAGGTAATTTACATGCCTTTAATTACTACGACATCTAAACCTTAATGGTGATGGTCAATCCCTTCACGTCTTTCTTGAAATTCGGTTCGCTATGATATTTGTGATATTTTTAATAATCCTCCCACTAGCTGCAATCAATAAAAATATTGTTGCTCGATCTCCACCATCCTCCTGGATGAGCACTGAGTTGCGACCTTCCAAATTACATTAAAGTTTCAATAATTACCCAAAGAGCTATTCTCCAAGTTTTTTTACTCTTATAAGCTTTGACCATAAAAAAAAAATAGAAAATCTAAAAATTAATTAAAGACAAATATACCCTCTTTTAATAATATCACCACCAACTCCATTGACCCATTTCTTTGTACCAACTCCATCCACCAAATTTTTAACTTTTTTGTTATTAAGCCAAAGAATGTTTGCAATGAGGTTTCGAAACACACACAACTCCCAAACTTCAACCATATGAGACACCACTATATCTTACATTTCTTTTGTTTCCATAATCGATACTTAAATCATATATAGAATGCAAGCTATTATAGTGATATTCTAAATTTTCTACTTATAACGTATGATATTTTATTTGTAAGAAAATTAATAATAACGAGGCTTAGTAATTTCAAATATTTCTTAACCCTAACGACTTTAAAGATATTTCAAAAAACAAATAAAGACATTATCAATCATTTTAACATCATCAAACACTAAAACATATGCTAAAAACATTATAATCAGCCATCATATTGATGGTTTAACATTTTAATGAGCTCAAATATGCATCATACACATCAAATATGATGTTAGATTATTTATATTCAATACATAAACAATATATACACCAAATTGATATTCAATCACTTATAACCAAACATTAAACACTATAATAAAATTAAATGAATATCAAAATGATGTACAATTTACTTATATTAAATCATCATAATTAACTATAATAAATATCATATTGATATTCATTCGATTACAATTATCGTAAAATATTATAATAAACACAAATGAGCGTTAATTTATTGTTCATCAATTTATAACCATTAGTAAACACTTGATTGAATTTAGATAAACATCAATTTGTTGTTCAAGCGTCAATTGATCTTCATAATCGTTACTAAAAACCATAATAAACTTAAACAAACATCAAATTGATGTTCAATGTTGTGTAATCATCATCAAACACCATTAACCCCTCTATCGATTTCCTTTGATTGTATCAAAGGTGCGTCTAATCGATCGATGTCGAATTAAATGTAAGGAATCAAATATATACTTCATGTTATGAAGGAGTGAACTCTTTCTTTTGAGACTTACATTTACGCTACCGATCCTGAATGGTGCTAAAATGGCGGGATTGAGAAAGTATCAAGTAACCAACCATACCGCCAAATAAAGCGTCACCACCGACAAGGCATGACTCTATAATCACATTATGATTAAGATTCAATCCATATATGGTCCTCTAATGATTCAATTAGAATCTCTCGTAATGAGACTTAATGCGAGATCATCATATCGAATCGGTCTACAGTCATCGTGAACCACTTTCACATATATGTGCGACCACTAAGGTGTCTAACACGGCGACTTTCGAATCAGGCGATCACACTCTATGTGTTACGGGACAGTAGTAGTAAATTATTGTGAGATCCCAAGGTCCAGTCAATTATGATTCTAATCCATTTATCACGGACTAACTATTTACATATTCAATCTTACTTATAAAACTTACAATCATCCACATCATAATTTGGCACAAGTGATATAACATTATTTATTAATATAACAGAAAGTGTATATCATAAATATATTACATTCTTGATTAGTAAATTGTATTATATAATGTATTAACTAATGATACATGAGTTGTATCCAGTGTGTATATATATATATATATAAAATTTAAAGTACCGTATGTATTATATAGAGTACATAATATCATATGAATCAAAACTAGATCAAACCGTAGCTCGAACGGTGAACCGGACACCAAACCGGGCGATCCATGCGTTGGGTGATTAAGGAAGCCAACCGATTAGGGAAATCTCGCCGGTCAAACCATCAACTTGCCGGTTGAACCGCTAAACCGTAACTCAAGCAGATATTTATCAAACTATGTTTTTTAGAAATCGGTGAGTTTTAAACAAAACTAATCTTTTTAATATGAAATTGCAATGATTGGATTATGGAATATTTTAGAAGCGATTATGGATGTCATAATTTAATTTTTATTCATGTATTGAATATAAAATTATTGTTTTTAATTATATATCTACTTGCTTCATTGAGCCGTCAGCGTCGATTGAACCGGTGACCCATCGTTAGTTTTTGGTAATACCATAATAGTACACAATCTTTAATAAAAAAAAAAAAAAAAATACTACACTAATGTAAAGCTTTTTTTCCCCAAAAAAAAAAAAAAAAAAAACAAAAAAAAACAAACTAACGGAAGGATGAGATTTGCGGCTTACATTAGATTTGTGATCTGCGTGTTTTTTTTTTTTTTTTTTAAATTAAGAATTAAGAAAGGGCACTATGGGTATAAGGATATTAGAAAATAAGGAGAAGCTTATGCTGATAAAAAAAAATTAGTAAACTTATTTAAGTAAAAATAGGTTGAGATTGGCTTATTTAATCAAACACCCCGTGATTTTTTTGTTGGGTAAATCTTCGGTGGAGTTCTGGAAGTGTGGGGATAGAGATGTTTTAAATTACTATTTATTTGGAAATTGATGGATGATTCTTGCCTTTGTTGTTAGAGTTATTAGATGTAGGTAGAAACCAGTCGGATGTTTTGTCTATGAAACGGGCTGCTAAATTACGATGTAAAATTGCTGAATTCTCACTGATCAAAGGAAATCTGGAAATTCTTGGAGATTGGATTTGATGATGCGTTTTAAATGTGAAAAATAATTGTTTGGAAGATTGAATAAGATAAAGATTCTGACTTTATGTGAAGGAAACGAACCCAACCTTAGTCCGGACCCCCTCGTGTGAGCTCGATCCCATGATTCGAGTCGCAAAGTAAACCTGGTTCATGCAAAATGAGCTTATTTTGTGCCATTGCACAAGTTAAAGACACTTTGTGTATTGCATGTGCAAAGGCACAAAGTAAACTTTACTTTGCACGTTACTTTTCACATGGTAGTTCATCGATGATCAATAGAGAGAATAAGGGCTCAAAATTGTTTGCCAGAGTAAGCTGATATATGGATGTTCTATGGCTTTGAAATTTTCATCTCTAAATGGCGAGAATCGTCATCCATGATATTAAAGAGAGAGAATGAATTGTTCAAATTCCACGTCTGTACTCTTTCTATATATTTGTAAATTAATTCTAAAAAATCAAGTGTTCCGATGCCCCTAGGTGATCCCTCTTTTAAGTTCATATTTCCTCACAACTTCCGAAAATTCTGCACATGGATTCTAAAGAAAATATAATGGGTAGGCAGAAGCAGCTCAAAACAAGACACCAAGATTATCAAGCTCAGAGTGCCACTTAGCAGCACAAGAGATACACTTAAAAGAATATATGGTAGAAAAAAATAACTATTCACTCACCAGGCGAGGGGACTCTAGAACATCAAGCCTCAAATACTTAGTAGACAGCTCATCTAAGCTGCTTTTAATCCCCATACCACCCTGTCCAAAAAAAAAAAATCATTGCTTAAAGAATGAGATTAATTCTGACTGATAACCAAAGATTTCATGATTTACATTTTACACCATGTATAATGGAATGGGAATTTTATTACGTGTTCATGGAGCATGCTAGAATAGATGACAATCGGAACTTGTTTTAGATTGTCACTTGAAATATTGTAATTGGATTTTTAAATGGGAGTGTTATGCAATTTGATTCACCTTAATTTCCTGGCAGAATTTTGATGGGAATGTGGTGTTATGTATGGGTGGTAAAGCTGTTTGATTTGTCATCAATGTTGTGATCAGGTTAGGAGGGAACTATTTGATGTTCAAGTTGAAGAATGTCGGTCTAAAAGGGTAAGGATCCAACTAAATTTGATTTTCATTGGAAAAAGATTGATTTACTAGTTACGTTTTGTGGAAGGAATTATTGTTAATGGATTTTTAAGGTAGCAGCAATGGATATGATGAATTCTGGAGATAAGTTACATCTACCAGTGACTGTTGAGAAATCTTTCATTTCAAAACCAAAGTGCACCGTCAAAGACGAAGAAGAAAAGTTTCTCCTTAGCTTAATCTTATACAAGGTCTAGACTTTCATTAATTTACCCTTGTTTATTTTCATCTCCTTGAATCTCAAATATAAACCATGTCTTTTTTGGCTTTCACTTTTGGTTTGGGACTTTTGGCTGTTAGCATTCAGATTTTTTGTGGGTGCTATGAAGATTGGCTTTGTATGTGTTTGGCTGTTTAGCTACTTGGTGTTGCATGATTTGGTGTTGTCTTACTTATCTTGTTGGTTTTTTTCCCAGATTAAATCCGCTAGGTGAAAAAAATCATACTTTTTTCTACTTGATGTCTGGTATGTGCTGAATTTAATTCTTCTAAATCTCTTATATCTTCATCATCAGTTTGTCTCTGACTCTTTTAGCCCACTGTTTTTCAATGTTTTTATTTTTACAGTAGTTACTATTTTATGCTATTTTTGAGATTAAATCATAAGCAGGTCAATCTTGCTCTGAATCTCATGGTCCAGTTTTAGTAGTACTTCAAACTAATACTGGAACTTGGGGTAAAAATCCTAAAATTTGGCATATGTGAATTATTACTCTATCGCGGCTCGGCTTGATAATTAGCACATGCTTTGTGCCTGCTGCTTTCATCATTCTTAAATTATTTCACATGTATTGCTCTGTTTTTCACATTATTCCAGTTATGATGTTTCATTGTGCAATTGCTTATGTCATCCGTTTTACATGTTGATTTTGAGAGTTTTGCACTTATTGGCCCTTGAACAGAGTGGTGATGAATTGCTTTCCGTTCTTTAGTCGTTTTAACTAAAGAATGTAAATGGTTCAACCAGTCTAGGTTCACTGAGTTGTTGTATATTAACAGTCTTGCTTTCTTCTTTGCTCTTATTAGTTGGGTTAGATTCATTCAATATTTATGTTCATCAATCCTATTCAATGATATGAACACCCTTTTCCCTTTTATTATTTATTATACAGTATAAATAGATATCATTGCAGTATTTTTGAGTCAGATGTTTAGAAGTAAGTTTTCTACAACTTTCATGTAGTTGTCTGGCTGTATTTTCTCAGACCATGTACTTATTCTCTGTGTTGTGTGTGATTCTGCAGTTTATGAGCTGCTGCTACTTCAAATCCTTTCTATAAGAGGTGTGTACATTTCTTTGTCAGTACTTATCATGGTGTGCTTTCTTACTTATTAATGTTGTTTGTTGTCTTCTGGTCATACTGCTGGAATGTACTAAGCTAAGAGGTTTAGAAATGTTCGGTGCCCTATTGTGGAGAGGCTGACCAATTCACTCATGATGCATGGTTGTAACAATGGAAAGAAGCAGTTGGAACATTGGTAAGCTGTTGGAAAATGGAAACCAAACCAAGCTTTCTTAAATCTGCAACATTTTAACTATGCTTCTAGCATTTCTTTTGTTAGGTAAACAATACATTGTCCCCATAATGTATTCCTAGAATGTAGCATTTTTTGGTTCTGCACAAAGGCACTTTTAAACATCCTTATGTAATGTAACGAAAATTTATGTCTTTCTGTTGTATTTTGTAAGCCATTAAAACATTTGTAGGTGTTTGCTGTCAATTGTGTACTTAATTTCTTTGCCTGGTGTATTCAATCACCCAAAAACATTAGTATCGATCTCTTCCCAAAGCTCAGGGCCGTTCATCGCCGTGCCTTGCACGACAAACACCACTAGTATATATATATGTTATAATCTTAACTATATTAAAAGAGCCAGTTGTTTCCTACGTAAGTGTTTCTCCTTCGGGTGTTTCCTCTCAAAAGTGTTTCTCCGCATAATAATAATAATAATAATAATATAATAATAATAATAATAATAATAATAATAATAATCAAGATAAACACAAAAAATTTAAAGAATCCATACCTAATACTACACATCCTATCATCACTCAAGTTGTGAAAAAAGCTAACAACGTAAGCTTAGTTAGCAAAAAAAAAAAAAAAAAAAAAAAACTACCGTGATTTTTTCTTTTTTTAGGGTACTACCATGAATTTAATAAAAAAATTTAGAAAAATTTTCTTTTTTTTTTTGAGAAAAAAATAAGTTAATCAAAACACGTACTCTTGTCATGAAAGAAATAATAATAATAATAATAATAATAATAATAATAATAATAATAATAATAATAAAAGGTTAAAGGTTGTAAATGACTGTTTTTTATCTAAAATGAGGAAAAATGACAAGAAAAAAAGATAGTGGTCGAGAAAGAAAAAAAAATCGCGTATTCTTCATATTGTATTCTACTGATTCTTCTGACCAAATGTAATGTATGTAATGTAATGTAGCGTGTTTTAATATTCCGACCATTATATCTTTTTTCTTGTCTTTTCCCATATATCTTATTTACAAACGAAGAGGATAAACTTCAGCATTAAAAAAATCCACTCATATATAGGTAACCAAAACCGAAAATGAAGCATAAAAAAATAGTATTAAAATATTATAAATACACTATGATATAGTAACAAAACATATAGCATTACATAATTTCACCTAAACTACTTCATACTTCCCAACAAAAAATCCATGCTCATACCAAAAGTTCCCAACAATAATTCATTAATCAAAAATAAAAATAAACATCATAAACTACTCTATTGTTCCCGACAAAAAAAAAATTCATGCTCATACCAAAAGTTTCGGTAAATATTCATCATACAACAATAAACTGGTGTTCAAAAAGCAAAAAAAAAAAAAAAAAAAGATAAAGGAAAAAAAAATATTTTGCACCAACCAAAATTTGCATGAATAGTATGTTATTGTTATTTTATTCAATGTATATGTATATACATGTATATCTTATGTGTATCATTATAGACACATGTTCAAAATTCACATTTTAAAGCCTATATTTTCTTTCAACTTTTCATTAAGATTTTACAAAGCTATTTTTACTCAATTTCATTTGGTAATTTTAATTTTACGTAGCCTATATATATAAGATGAAGCATTGGTGCAGTTATTACGATTGCGACTTAACACAACATTCTTTCCTTCTTTTTTAAAGAGTAATCGACGGACCTAAACCTAACTTGGGAAACTTGGCGAGAAAGGCGACGGACATTACCTGAATTATCTGAGATCCTAACCGGCGATGTGCCGGGTCAAATTGTAATGCTAGTCAGTGAGTCGGTCGTATTCCTCGGGAAAACATGGTAATTCTTTTAAGTGGGGTTAAACACCAAGAAGCTATTATTAACTTTCGATCTAAAGTCGCGAGTTTTACTTTTCTGGGTTAGATTATGTTAGTAGTTAGATTGTTAGTAGTGCATAAAGTAAAATAAGTAAATAAATACTAATATAATATATATATTTTTGGAATCTAGCCAAAATACGTTCTTGAATTACAATCTCTTTTAGTAGAAATAAATGAGATGCAGATCTTCCTTTATTCAAGGTGTAAATTATGTATGAATCGGTTGTACTCACTGAATTAGACAACTCCTCCTCTCACGGCGTATGAAATTGTCATATGTCCATTGCATCGATCCAAGGTCCACAATCTATTACGGTTTTTACGAGCAGTCCGAAGTCAAATCTACCTTTAGATAAAAGGAGTCATTCCGTTAAATCAAGCGGTCAATTTTATTTAAAAGGCTCCGGTTGTCAAAGCCGGACGATTCAACTTTCGGTTTAAGTTTCAATTAAGCGATGATTTAACATTATTACGATCTCGAGTACAAATGTCAATAAGATTCATCTTTTAGGACAAATCGCCCCGGGTAGAAGCGGGTTCCGTTGTCACGTTTTCACTCGGCCAATTTTACCCTCGGTCTTTCAATTTTAACGTTTCATTAAGCGCGAAAGAAAGAGATTCATCATAATTGATTTTAATCATTATTACGAGTCGATCATTCATTTTACCAAAAGATTAACTAATTGATTCATATCTTGGCTAGATATATTTTTAGTTTAATATCATATATAAATAGAAATAGAAATAATAAACATAACAATTTTAGAATATATTACGGTTTATGATTATCGAATCGAAATTCGTTTCACTGGATCTAACATGCCAAAGCTTGAAATCAACAATCTTGATAATTATTCCGCCATTACAACGATCTTATAACCATTTTATTTATATATGTGAAAAACATATATACATACATACTGAGAGACATATATATATATATATACAGTAGAAAATAAAAGAAGATAGATGAAATATATATATATATGGATGTATATATATATATATATATTAGGACGTGTGTGTGTGTGTGTGTATATATATATATATATATATATATATATATATACAAAGTGATCTAAAAATAAAAAAGAAGAAAGAAAGAAGAGAAGGAAAGAAAAGGGGCAGCGTTCTCTGTTTGCTTGCTGTGCTCTGTTTATATAGGCTACAAAAGGGGGCCGGATCGATCCGGGTAGGAGTCGGATCGATCCGGACTCAATGATTGCATCTGTAACCGTTTTTCCTTCTAGAAGCCCTTATATTGTAATAAAACTTCTAAATTCATATCTTGAGTTGTAGACCTCCAAAATTGCAAGCGAAATGCCAAAATTAAGGTCTCGAGAAACTCTACAACTTTCATGAAGGACTCTTCTTCAGAAAACGTCTTCTTGAGTACCTCGTGTTCCTCCGAACGTTTTTCGGGATTTTTACGAAATTGAATCAATTAGCCACTTGACCACCATTTGAGTTGTAGAAGTCCAATCTTCATAATTTAAATTGCATTGGAAAGCTTATATGAAGATCTTCAACTTTCATTAAGAACACTTTTTCAGATAACGTCTTTTTGATGAGCCATTCGTATGTCGAGTCTTTTACGGGATTTCTACTAATCCGAATTGATTAGTCAATTGACCATAACTTGAGTTGTAGACCTCCAATTGACGTGATTCAAAGTGCGTTGGAAAGCTTATGTGAAGATCTACAACTTTCATTAAGAAGTCATCCCCTGAAAATACCTCTAAGCTGGGTCAAATCTCCATCGAAACAGGTTTTGGTTTTAAGTATGTAAGATAATTTGATCCATTTGAACTCGTAAGCTTGTGGCATCTTCTTCTAATCCTCTTAACACATCTTTTAGGCTCAAAACATGTCGTTACGTGGAATCTTGGTCAATATATAATCCTGCAATGAACCACCAAAATACCAAACGTAAATCCGACACGACACTCCGGTTACTAAACCGATACAAAAACTAATAAAAATACGATAATTTATATAATAACTACTACTTATACATTTGAATAAAACTTAGTAATTTTGACTTGATTTGATACAATAATGCTCAAAATGGTATCAATATTGGGGTAAAATGTTGTAATAATGATCATAAATTTATCTCTCATCAGTAACACAACATTCACATATTCAGTTGTCAATAACATAAAGTAAGATATTACACAAAATTGACACAAATCCATTCACACTAAAAAAAACCACATACTTTATGCTAATTACTACACAACATGCATGGATGCATGCAACTTAGAGTACACATTGAGTGCAATTTCTTAGTATAATTTGAATCGTTATTTGATGTATGATAATGGAATCAACTGTGAAGGTAGTCAAGATGATGCAAATACAATCCTCATGAAACAGTGGTGCATCTCACACTTTCTTAGACTAACAAGTTTCCAAGGAGGCGCGATGTGTGACATAACCAACTCACCCTATGTTAATCACGGTAGTAGATGCCTAGATGGAAACAAAATGATGAGTGAGTTTAAGTGTCCTAACTTGTCATGGATTATGCAAAGGGGTTAAGTTCCAACAAGATGTGAGATTGATCAAGTTGAGAGGATGTGACATGGTATTAGAGGTGAATTGGATGAAATGGTCTTGACTTCAACAAAACTTAGCTGGTTTTCATTAACGAGGGAGAACAAATTAGGTTGAGAAGTTACATAGAATAAACTCAACTTAAGATTATTTGTTGTAAAATATTTACTAAATAATTGAGAAAAAAGGATATATGGACACTTTGGATGCTTCAATATGATACAAGAACATCCTCTGAATCAACTTAGCTTGTTTTCATTAACGAGGGAGACAAATTAGGTTGCGAAGTTACACAGAAGAAGCTCGACTTAAGATTATTCGTTGTAAAATATTTACTAAAGAATTGAGAAAATGGATCTATGGACACTTCGGGTGCTTCAACATGATACAAGAACATCCTTTGAATCATGTGTCTATTAAACTTACTAATGTTCTAGAAAAGTATCATGAGGTGTTTGCAAATTCCCAGGATTGCCACCAAGAGGACTATGAGCATCCATAACTTTGAAAAAGGTGTTGGGCTGTGAAAGCTGAAACCTTATAGGTATGCTCATTTGTCAAAATGATAAAATAGAGTAGTTGGTGGATCAAGTGCTACAATGGGGGGTTATACAGAATAATAGTAGCCCATTTTCATCATCATTGTTCCTTGTGAAAGAGAAAAATAGAAAGATGTTGTGTGGACTACAAAAGGTTGAATGACTTGATTGTCAAAGATGGCTACCATACTCTCTTAATTGTTGAATTGTTGGATGAATTAAAGAGTGCTAGAGCATTTTCAATAATAAACTTGAGGTTTGGATTCCATCAGATTCGATAACAGAAGATGATGTCCAGAAGACTGCCTTTGTAACTCATCATGGCGATTTGTATTCAAAGTGATGTCATTTGGGCTCACAAATGACCGGACACATTTTAGAAAGTATGAATCGATCTTTGAGACCTTGATTTAGGAAGTTTGTGCTTGTATTTTTTTATGACATCTTAATCTTCATCCCTGACATGGCTTCACACGTACATCTTAAAATGGTTCTAGAAGTTTTGAAGAAGAACCAATACTATGCTAAATTGTCCTCATGATCTTTTGGACAAACCAATGTGGAATACTTAGGCCGTATCATACATGAGGGTGAAGTGCATGCTAACCCAAGCACGATTTAAGCCACGTCGAATTGGCCCCAACCCTATAATGTGACTAAACCGAGAGGGTTTTTGGGCGTAACATGTTTCTATAGGAGATATGTGCCCTATTATAAAAAGAGATAAGCCCTTGAATGCCCCACTCAAGAAAGACGAGTTTTGTTGGTCACAAAGTGCCTCAAAAACATTCTAGAAACTCATTGAGACCATGTGCAAATCACCGGTACTTTTTTTGCTAGATTCTGGAATTCCAGTTGCCTTTTGCATTGAAGCAAATACACGTGGAAATGGCTTAGAAGGCATTTCTGACAAAACAAGAAACTTGTGATTTATCAAAGCAAGACCTTCAACTCCAAGAAGATGAGATTGCTTATCTACGAAAAGGAACTTCTGACACTCTCCATGGAAAAAACTAAATAGAAGCCATATATTCAAGGCAAACCTTTTGTCATCAAAACTGATCAACGAAATCTCAAGTTCATTTTGGATAAGAGGGCCACCACTACACTACAACAAAAATTAGTGGCCAAGTTACTTGGGTTGGATTTCACTATCGTGTACAAAAAGAGAAGTGAAAATGTAGTGGTTGATGCCTTGTCCAGGCAAAGTCATGTTCTGGGACAACCGTGTGTTGTGAGCACAATATCCCCTTCTTGGATGCAATAAGTAACATCCAACTACAATGGTGACCTAGCCTTGAAGGAAAATTTTCGGCACTGATGATTAGTACAACCTTAAATCCCCAACTACACTATGCACCAAGGATTCCTTAAGTACAAAAATAGGACATACGTAGAAATCCCATGGAGGTTTGAGATCCAAATTGATAGGCCAGTTGCACTCAAGTCCAATAGAGGGTCATTCAAGGGTCATGGCATGTTATAATAGGATTCAGAGACTTTTTATTGGCCTCAATTAAGAAGGATGTTCATGAAATGACTCAAAGGAGTATTACTTGTCAGCAGTGCAAGAGTCTATAACTAAAAGAGTTTATCGTATTTAAGAGAATGAAGATGTAACATGACAAGTTTGATTCAATGTCTATTAGTAAGAGAAATAAAATAATTCTACCAAGTATAAAGCCATTGTATAACGAATATCATTATTTAACATATGATTATTTTATAAATTAAGTGCATAATCAACAATATAGATAAAATATTTAAAAAAAAGTTAACCGAACACGTGCGACGCATGTGTATTTTGCTAGTCTTCTAAACAACCAGGTTGTTCCCGAACTGGGAGATTATTGTGTGGTGTCTCCACACGGTGCGGAAGACACTGTGTGTGGCACTGCACACCACACACTACATTATGTATTAAAAAAGCTATGTAGTTACGATCGTTTAGCGTCACTCACCCGTCTCAAATTCCTCACCACACAATAACTTCCCAAACTCGGGAAATACTTGTGTGGTGTAGATTTGGTGATGTGACGCAATTAACGATCAACTATATGTTAAAATCTTGAGAATGAAATCGTGTGTAGTATGCAACAGCGTGTATCCGCACGTAAGTCTGTACACTACATAAAACTTCCCCAAACTCGTATATATGTTTTCGATCGTGTGGATTTAAGAGAGAGAGAGGTAGGGGGTGGCCTTTCCTCTTAGATCCGGAAAGCACACTATTATGTATGTTGTGTATTTTTTTCTTTCTAAAAATTCTGTTCTCGCCCATAATATCGCCTTACTTCACAGAGATCACTGCGTCATGCAGTTTCGATTATCAAGAAGACCTATTCTACACTCAACTTTCAATGCCAATTTAACCAGGAAAAAGAAATTACGTACGGATGTTGTCTATTGGCCTTCGAAGATCAATACTTGTTTTATTACGTCATTGTCAAATAATTCTACATATTTTTTTGTCACTAATGGTTCTTCATATTATATCGTCTCTAAACTTCAAATTAATTAATGTGGGAAACTACTTTTGTTTTATTTTAATTAAAAATTCACACTTATACAAATCTATTTATATATATGTAAAATATATTAATTACTTTTTTTTTTGAGTGGAAAATATATTAATTACTATATGTAACAAATTTGAGCGGCTATTTGCACGTACGTATGGAGGATTGGAGGGACACAAATGCCGGCGGCAAGCGGACGATTACGACACACAGCTTTCTTTTCTTGCACGGAACGCCAATCTGTTCACATCGAAAGAAGCAAAAGTAATTTTTAATATTGTAATTACATAAATGCTAGACCTATTATTTAAACAGAATAATGTTATTATATTTAAAAAAAGAATAATGTTATTATATACCCCTCCGTCTCATTTTATTTGACTCGTTTGATTTTTCACACAGATTAAAAAATAAAATAGTTAATCCTTTGAATCTCATTAAATAATCTAATATTTTACTCATATACCCCCTTTTATTTAAACAGGTTTATTCCATAAAAAGAAAATGTTGGAACTCACAAAGCCGAATTCCTAGCTTTTAGGAAAAACTACACATCAAAATTTTTCTTTTTCTTGCAATTCTTAATATGGAGTATTTAATTCTACACATTTTTATTGTAACTAATCTAAGGAATGAAGGGCAATTGAAGAGATATAGCAATTAATGCACAACGTGGATACTTATTTTGAAACGTGGACAAATAAAATAAAACGGGAGGGTAGGTTATTTAAGCTACATATAACATGCGGTTTTAAATCTGTCTATGTAAATATTTTTTTGAGGAAAAGAAAATTTATTAAAGAATATCCGCCAAGCGGCGCCAAAACGTCGCGTCCCCGGGGCAAAGTGCCCCAAGATGTCAGTCAAAATTAACAAAGAATGTCGAGCTAAAAGGTGCGCGAGGGGACATTTCTCATCGCCAAATAAAAGTAAAGGAAGCAAGTGGCTGGGTAACATGGCCAAACACTCTTTTACTAGACATCCATGTGCCGTAAGATCTTCGACAGGTTTACGGAGCCTCGAGATACACGTCAAACAATCGCTCTCTACATGTAGTCGTTGAATCCCCAAATGACACGCTTCCTCCAAAGCCAAGAAAATAGCCTTTAGCTCCATATATTCCACCGAGCCTCCTGAATCGCTTTCTCAAGTTCCCGTATGAGGGTGATAGGAATCTTGAAACACTGCATGATAAATGTAGGGATAGCCTGAAGTGCCGATTTGATGAATACCTCTTTCCCAGCCGGTGAGAGCAGCTTATCTTTCCAGCCAGCCACCTTTTTACGGATTTTGTCCCTCAAAAAAGCGAACACCTGACTTTTATTCCTCCCCACCACTAAGGGCACCCCAAAATACTTGCCTGAACCATCCCCTAAGGGAATCTGCAGCTCAACAGACACCGCCTCCCGCACTTCCACATAAATTTTATCCGAAAAGTATAAGCTAGATTTATGAAAATTAATCACCTGACCAGAAAGAGCACCATACCGATATATATAAATATTATATTCTCTCATTCATTCGTTCAAAAAGATATATATATTAGTAATCTGAGAGGTTTTTACACAGATTAAAAAATTGTTGAATGTCATAAATTTAAAACTTAATATCTAAAATGTCATTTGACTATCAACAATGCAATAATTGTTAAGTAATGAAAAATGATTGAATTGATAATAAATTACGGGTAAGATAGAGAAAATATAATAAATGTTGCATTGGTAATGTTGAATGATTTATACTATAAGACAGATTAAAAAGTGTATGATGACTTATATTTTAAAATGGATGTAGTATTATATTCACGTCTTTCAATTTTCTTGGAATTGTGTAATACTTAAATGAGGTTTCCAAAATTATGGCTATTGATGTTATTCAACCATTCTATTTATATATAATTATTATGTCAATGAGTTTCTTTAATTTGTAATTTACAAGTTACAACAATCTATATTAATGTATGTGAATGTAATGATATTGATGATTTGTAATATCAATATAGCTAGCGAGTAGCGACTGCGCTGATACATGTGTCTGGACATAATTATAGTACATAGTACATACTTCTCCATGCATGTGTGTTATGATCTTAAATTTATAATGCTGTATAAATCTTTCTCACATGCATATAAATAAACAAGCGATCAAAACTAATAAAACAAATTGTTCTGACAATTCTTATTTTTTGTTTGTTTGTGAAACATTTGATTTAGCCTTAACATGATTTATTTTTGCTGTTATCAAATGAGAGAGAAATGTTCGTACTGGTTTAGTTATTTTTTCAATAAATAAAGATTCGTATGTATTGAGGGTCTTCTTCACCTTTTCATTTCTTTGGGAAAACTTGTGTGGTGTCTTCATACGTGTGAAGATACCGTGTGAAAATATATGAATCATACAGTTTCATTATATATTTAAATTACGTTAGTTACGATCGTTTAATCCGAATTCTGAGAGGCGGACTCAAGCACACCCACCGTTTTATTTTAGGATATCAAAACCTTATATAATTTAATCAAACATAGTTAGTTATCTTGTCAATCCCACCCACCATCAATTTACGAGTTACGTCCATATTCGTCATTCCAATCTAAAATCGTCTCTCGTTTCTTTGTACATGATGCTCTTGGCGTGTACTCAAAATTTTCCCTTTACAATATAGATGGAGTATAAATAGTTGGGTCTTTTCTGTGATTCATCCTTAGAAATATTATAAAACGAATATTTAACGTAAAATTTTAATATATCTACAAACATTGTAATATGATTATATTAAGTTATATGCGTGACAGATATATGTACATCCAAGACCTCCTTTGATCCGAGAAAAAAATACTAATATTTGTTTTAAATATTTTGTCTATCCTCTCTTAATTTTTTTATTTGTTTTATAATTTTTATTCTTTCTTATCCAGAAGATTAGTGCACGCTTGACTGGTTACATATATTATTTTCTTTGAACAACAAGTTAAGAATTTTATTGATCAAAATAGCAAGATGCTACAAAACAAATTAAGTACACAACAACAACTTCTTAGTAAGAAACATTGTGTATCGAAGAGCTCCTACCCGCTGCGAAAAATTGACATCAACCGTATACCGAAAATTGAATGGTTACATGCATTATATATATAACTATTCTTTTCAAATAATGCATCACACATGTTATTTGATATAACCATGCATGTTACAACAATGATACAAATATTTTTATTTTTTATCATGCGGAGATGCCTTCGTATTTGAGGCGGCTAGGGGTGTTCAAAGTTTTCAAACCGAACCAAACCGAAAGCAAACCTGACCGTTTAGATGGTTTTCAAAACTATGAAAATTGAATAGAGTAAAAAAAACGAACCAAACCGACTTGAATTGGTATGTATCGCGACGGTTTGAAGTATGTTGAAATTCACTTAGTATTGATTGCATTTTAGATGACTTAATTTTTCTATCGTTCGTTTGATGGTTATTATTTATTTTGATATCAATTTTAGAGCGCTTTCTCGCTCTTAATTACATATATTATTCGACGGAGTGTTTTCCTTTTGAAATTAGTGTGACTTAATACTTATTGAGTAGCAAGTAATGACATAATGAGAAACTAACTTTAGTAATTTGTCTATCTTGGGGTAATTATGTGTGATTAGATCAAGTTAGTTACTATGTTTAATTTGATGTAGTCTTTGTAGTGTAAACCGACGAACTGAGCCGAACCGAACCGATTAATTGAAAACCGAACCGAAGCAAACCGTATATGATTTGGTTTTGGTGTCGTATTTTTCAAACCGAAATATTTGGTTTGGTTTTGAAAATACTTAAAACCGATTAAACCGAACAGTGAACACCCTGTAGTGGCAATAGTTTCTTGGAAAAAAAAGAGCAAAATTTCTTTTTCTATAGAGTAAATTAATTAATTGCCATCAAATTAAATCCCTTATTGCCATGAGCTTGGCATGCAATCATCCAAATTTCGTACTCCTCCATCTTATTTTATTTATCCAAATTTTCTTTTGATTTATCTCAAAATATATGTTTATTTTGTATATTAATTGTCTAATTTCTTCAAATCTCTTTCCTTCTTTACATTATTTACAACAAAAGCATTAAATGCTCCAACAATTTCTTTAAAGACATAAATGTAATAATATTAGATTATTTAATGAAATTCAAAACATTAACTATATTTTTATTAATAGTGTGTAAAAAGTCAAATTAAATGAAATAAAACAGAATGAATGGGGTAATATTTAGTGCACTCTTTTGTATTCTTTTCTCTTTTTTAATTTATTTTTATGTTTTTTGGAGGAGAGGGTAGTCAGTAGTGTAAACCAAACTAAAAGACCGGCGATTTTTGTTGGAGGGTTAGGCTTCCTGGTTCTCCATTTACACCGTGAATCTGCGTGGATGATTACGGATTTCTGCAGATTTATAGCGCCCGTCCCGGACACGAGTCCTTATCCGGAAATCAAAGCGTTCGCACGCATAACATTAAATGAATAACATTACACGTAAGCCTCTACTACGTCGTATCAAATAAAAGCAAACGGAAGCTAAAAAGACTGGGTGATTTTCCCAAACATTAAAGAATAGAAATAACTAAAGATAGAATAAATGTAATACCCATTACATTAGAAAGCAACCGACAGAAACCCAAAAGTACTAAAATAATCTAATACATCCAAACTAGTCCAAAACTAGGAAACATAAAAAGAAATCATAAACACGATCTTCAACTCCGGCGTCTTCAAACGTCGTCATCAAAAAGTCTTCCACAAAATCTTCACATACTGTTCGTCTTCTCTCCCCCAAACACATAAATAAACATGCATTTGAGGTAAGTACAATGTACAAAGTAAGAAGTAGAAGCTACAATTTAATTAAAGTTTATTGCTTGAATAGTTGTCTTGGTGAGACCGACTCAATCTAGGGTTCACTGCATGCCCATCGACACGTCGTGACTATACGTTTCTAACTTAGCTTATCTTTGTTGCGTCATTACTCAAGGACACTGCGCATGGCGTTCATCAGCCTGAAGATATACTTGCTAACTAACGGTGTTTAGCACCGATTAGCTCCGGGGTCTCCCCGGTATGCGTATACGTCCGATGGATTTCCTCCACTACCCTTCAGCCGTTTAAGGCCAGCAGTGTTGTCCACCTTTTTTGAACGTATCACATCGCCGATATGAAATAGTGTCTAACCGAGAATAGATGATGCTTTATCTTTTACTACACGTATGTATTTATTAATATGGATTAACTAGCCATCCCTAGTGTTTTTCAAGTAAACTCCCTCACATCTCCTACTCTCATTTCTTAGATCACTGTTACACGGACAAGTCCTAGCAAATACACGATATTGATGAACCCTAGTTCATCAAAGCACAAGCCCTTTCATGCCCTTCCCGACGGATCCGAACTTCAACTCCTTTAAGAGTACATTCGGTGTTTTAACTGAACGCATCAGAAGTACAATCGAAGCTTGCTCATATTAATTAATCTTAACGTACAACGATTAAGAGCTTAAACCAATAAACAACATGATAACCAAGCCTGAGACTAAACTGGAATGATTAAAGTCAATAAAGTGAGGAAAACCAATCAAACGCTCGTCTAAAAATCTTATGGGCGCTCGTCCAACCTTATGGACGCTGCCTGCGGAATGGACGCCCGTCCACTACTTTCGGACGCCCGTCCGCTAAAATCTTTACATCCCGATCCAAAAATCGCCTTCAGACGCCCGTCCGGCTATTCCAGACGCTGTCCGATCTAGGGCGCTCGTCTCGAAAAATCAAACGCTTCGTCCGCTTTGAAATCGCGCAAAACCCTAACATCTTCAAATACGATTTCTAATCCGTTTCTAACACAAATAAGCGACAAACTTAAACACGTAAAAATCACCTAAATACATATCTAACCACATCGTAACATCTAGGATCATAACCAATCAAAAGATACATCTTTCTTGCACCCAAAACACCTTAAAACTTGATCTAACTACTCTCAACCATAATTAGATTGTAGGAAGAGCTTCTTACTTGTTTATCAAAGAAAAAACCAACGAAAAAGCTCGAAAAAAGCAAAGACAAAAGCAGTCTCTTTCAAGAAGAAACATGTGTGATAAATCCAAACTTTGATTAGATTCGATCACACGCTTACTAAAACGATAAACTACGAAAAGGTATGAGTTTTGATCCATCAAAACTCATAAAACAAAGAGATAATTCGAGTTTCATACCTTAAGAAAAGCTCCAACTTTCTCGCGCTGTGAACGACGCCTCTCTTATGACGATTCCGTTGTTTCTCTCAAACCGAAACGGTTTAGAATTGACTTAGATATTGGAGAAACTGCTCCAACCCTATTTTTTTTTCTCAATTCGGCGCAAAGAAGAAAAGGGCGTGTATGCTCTATTTTTTTGACTAATGATTTAGGTTATGGGATTAATGTGTGTAATAGATCCCTTATATAGATAATCCCAATAAAAATCCTTTTTCTACTAGGAAATCGAAACTCTCTTCTAATTTTTATCCATATATATTCTCGATATATATATATTTTTAATAAATACTTAAACTCCAAATAAAAGGAACCAACTCCAATATTTCGCTTTTACAAAAAGACACGTCTCCGCTTTCCCGAAACTCGAATATTACATTCTTCCCCAGCTTAAAGGAGTTTCGTCCTCTAAACTTAGAACATACCTGGTAAGTCCATAAAATCTGAAACTCACGATCATGTCATCCTCAACTTCCCACGTAGCTTCTTCCGGTGAATGACCGCTCCATTGCACCAAAACCAAATGAATCATCCTTCTCTTAACCATCTTTTCCTTCCGGTCCAAAATCCTGATCGGTTTCTCATCATACGAAAGGTTATCTTGTAGATCTCCGGTCAACCGTAGTCTCAACATCCGTCTTGGTCAAACACTTTTTCAACATCGATACGTGAAACACATTGTGGACTCTTGAC
Source organism: Gentiana macrophylla (assembly GCA_026214975.1). NCBI lineage: Eukaryota > Viridiplantae > Streptophyta > Magnoliopsida > Gentianales > Gentianaceae > Gentiana > Gentiana macrophylla. The sequence continues at coordinate 161,161,263 of CM047805.1, forward strand.
ATGGATTCTCGTAGCTCAAGCTTATAAGCCAACGGTCCAATTCTTTCCAGAATCACAAAAAGGTCCAACATACCTCGGACTTAGCTTTCTTTTGTCCAAAGCGTTTCACTCCCTTCATTGGTGAAGCTCGTAGATACACTCTCTCACCAACTTCAAACTCTAAGGGCCTTTTCTAACATCCGCCCAACTTTTCTCTCTCTATCTTGGTCTGCCTTTCAGTTCTTTTAACTAATCGCACTCTTTCCTTAGCTTGTTCAACCAATTCCGCCCGGTGATTTGTCTTTCCCGACTTCCTCCCAAAACAAATGGCGTTTCTACACTTTCTTCCATACAACGCTTCAAAAGGTGGCATGCCTATACTTGCATGATAATCAAGTGTTGTAGTAAAACTCCGCTACCGGTAGTAATCGTCCCATGACCCGCCTACTTCCAAAACACAAGCTCTCAACATATCTTCAAGTGTTTGGATGGTTCTCTCGCATCATCCGTCATCCTCGAGGATGAAACGCCGTATTTAAGTCCAACTTAGTTCCAAAGGTCGCTTGCAAACTCTTCCAAAACCGATCGACGAACCTCGAATCACGATCCAAACTATAGAAATTGGTACTCCATGTAGCTTCACTATATTATCCAAGTATAGTGTCGCTATCTTCTTTAAAGGCATATCAACCTTATACGGTAAGAAATGAGCAGACTTGGTCAATCTATCTACGATTACCCATATCGCATCATGGCCGCCTCTTGTCTTGTAAGTGATGAGCTAAAAATTCACCCACTAAAAATACATTTATAAAGACTCGCAATCAGGTAAACTAACTCTCTAACCGGCGCAGAGTACCGTGTCGATTGTTAGATAGCTACAGGAGTACGAGGTCGCCCCAAGAGAAATGTGGTTGTGAGTACCAAAGCTAACGTGGTTCTTAGTCTAGCGATCAAAGTTTTAGGTGGAGTTTTTATACTAATGCTAAAAATAAATTTTAACTAACGAGATTAACTAGGTGATTAAAAAGTATAGCCGAGCCATGATCCAACAAAGTTATCTCTCCACAGAAAAACTTGATAAGGAGTGTGTTTTATCTCGATTCAGCTCATATGACATTCACGGGTGTCAACTTTTTATTCTTGCGTTAAAATCGAACGACTCTCACTTAACCCCCACACTAGGTTTATTAACCCTCCTTTGTAGAGCTAACTCGCCCAAGATGGGTTGACCGTAATAAAAAACCGTTGAAAAACCTCACGTAAACATAGTTTTAATGTGTCACTTAGGTTGCCAATCTAACGATTAAGACTATGGTTTAGTGATTCTAAAACATGTTTCGCACATCTCGTAAAAATAAGAATTTCACTTAGGCATAGTCCAGATCATCTACTTAGATTGTCAATCTAACAATCGTGACTATGATTAAGTGATATCCATATCTCACATCTCACCGCAAAATACATTTATAAGCTAGATGTAACCGTGAACAAAGTTGTCAATTTTATTCAAAGTTAGGAAAATGATCAAAACGGGTTTTAAAACATGAGTTTATCATACTGAACGCTTAATTACGCGCACACAACTCCCATCTCGCCTCCCGAGGGTCAATTTTACCCGCTTTCACATAATTCGCTATGTATATATTTAGCTACCCATATAAACGGATTCTCACAACATGTCATGGATTAAAATGGCGGAAATTTTACATAATAGCCTTCATCACAATTATGGCGTAATTCTATTAAAACCAAATTAAAACCGAAATCCAATCATTTGTCAGATTCTCCTTTATACGGATACTACTACAGATACATATATATATATAACGAGAATGAAAGGAACAAGAAACAACAAAAAAAGAAATAGCTAGATATAGATATAACAATAATGAGAAAAAACAAAAGCAAACTTACTATTATAACGGAGATATCAAAAGCTTGATATTACAACTATTTCAAAGAACACCGAACTTCCACTAATTTCCCGAGTATTAAAGACGATACTAATATTACTAAATTTATTTCGGCATAAGGCCTTATTTACAACCTAAAAACTAAAGAAAATAAGAAGGATAGATATATATATATATAGTGTATATATATATAAATGGTACACTCCTCCTCTGCTCATTGAATGATCATATATATAGGAAAAGTTCAAGGGCCGGCCTAGACCGGTAAGGGTCGGTCTAGACCGGTGCAATGATTACATTCATCCCCTAATTTATATTTTTCTGATAAAAATTATATATTTTGGAATAAAACTTTTAAAATTCATATCTTGAGTTGTAGACCTCCAAAATTGCAAACGAAATGCCAAAATTACGGTCTCGAGAAACTCTACAACTTTCATGAAGGACTCTTCTTCAGAAAACGCCTTCTTGAGCACCTCGTGTTCCTCCGAACGTTTTTCGACATTTTTTTACTAAATTGAATCAATTAGCCACTTGACTACCATTTGAGTTGTACAAGTCCGATTGACTTGATTCAAAATGCGTTGGAAAGATTATTTGAAGATCTACAACTTTCATTAAGGCCACTTCTTCAGAAAATGCCGCTTTTGATGGGCCATTTGTTCGTCGAAGATATAAATCGTTAGTGGTACCACTAACCACCGATCCACTTAAGTTAGTGGCACACTCTTTTATCCCTAAAAACACCTCTTTTAGGCCTCAAACGCGTGTCGTTACTCGGGATTTTGGTCAACCTATAATTCTGCAATAAACCACCAAAATACCAAACGAAATCCGACATTTACATTCCGGTTACTAAACCGGTATAAAACTAGTAAAAACACATAAAAACACGATATTTTATAAAATAGTCACGACTTATACATTTTTATGAAACTAAGGAATTAATGACTTAAAATGATATAAAAATGCTCAAAATGATATTAGAAATGTGGTAAATTGTTATCAAAATAATAAAGAATTTTTCCGTCATCGCAGAAGTTTGTAATGAAATCCATCGTAATCTTATCTCACTTCCATTCAGGGGACATCCAAAGGCTTAAGCATTCCTCCTGGTCGTCGATGCTCCGCTTTTACTTTCTGACAGATGTCACATTCTGCCACTACGTTGGCTTTACCCGGATGATATTGAATGTCTAGGTCGTAATCCTTTACGAACTCTAGCCATCGCTTTGCCTCATATTCAGATTTTCTTGGGTAAAGAAGTACTTCAAGCTCTTGTGATCGGTGAAGATCCTCGCCTTAACTCCGTATAAGTAGTGCCTCCAAGTCTTTAGTGGCAAACACTACTGCCGCCAACTCTAAGTCATGTGTTGGGTAATTCTTCTCATGCACCTTCAATCTGCCTGATGCATAAGCAATTACCTTTCCTCCTTGCATCAACACACAACCCAACCCCTGTCCCGAAGCATCCGTGTAGACGCTATAATTATCAAAGATCTCCGGAATCGCCAAAACCTGGGTCAGAGTCAACTTCTTTTCAACGTCTGAAAAGCCTCTTCACACTCACCGTCCACTCAAACTTCACATTCTTCTCGAGTGAGCCGGGTAAGTGGTGTAGCTATCCTTGAGAAGTCCCAACAAACTTCCTGTAATAGCCACCAAACCGAGAAAACTCCCGACCTCTCAAATCAGTAGTGGTCCGGACCACTTCTCAACTGCTTCAATCTTTGCAGATCAACCTTAATGCCATCTCCGTAAATGACATGACCCAAGAAACTCACCGCTTCAAACCGTAAGTCGATTTAGAGAACTTTGCGCATAACCGATTCTTCTTCAAAGTCTCCAACACTATCCTTAAGTGTTCTTCATGTTCTTTCTCATCCTTAGAGTAAACTAGATGTCGCCTATGAACACTATCACAAACTTATCCAAGTATGGCATGAAGACACGCCGCATTAAGTCCATAAATGCAGATGGAGCATTAGTGAGTCCAAAAGGCATAACTAAGAACTCATAATGTCCATATCTCGCATCGAAGCCGCCTTCGGTATATCCGCTACTTTGATCTTCAATTGGTGATATCCCACCTAAGATCAATCTTGAGAACACGCTCTTTCCTTGCAAATCGTTAAACAAATCATCAATTCTTGGCAGAGGATATTTGTTCTTGATGGTGAGATTATTCAACGCTCGTAGTCGATGCACATCCTCATGCTACCGCTCTTTCTTCTTGACAAACAACACCTGGCTCTCCTGTATGCAAGCACTAGGCTGAATTATATGCCTCTCAAGCATATCCTTAAGCCGAGCCTTCAACTCTTTCAATTCAGCCGGTGCCATCCTATAGGTGCCTTAGCAACCGTGTCGCTCCCGGTACCAACTTGATCTCAAATTCGATCTCTATCCGGCATGTTTCGGTAACTCTTCCGAAATACCTCTGATATTCCTTGACTACAGTGTGTATCCTCTAACTCAGGCTTCACTTGATCCACATCCACTGCGTACAACAAGTAGCCTTCACAACCTTTCGACAAGCTCTTATCGCCTTAACCGATATTATCGGATGTCGGTTCTTGCTTGGCTTGTACACATTGCCCCGATAAGTCTTATCGATTTTCCGTACCTTAAAGATCACTTTCTTTCCTCGACAATCCAGATGGACAAAATTCTCGGACGACCAATCTATTCCAAGAATCACATCAAAATCTGAAAAGTCTAACACCGTGAAGTCACTTTTACATCGATATGATCCAACTTGGACTTCCACTTGTGATATTATCTTAGTTACTTTCGCTACCTTTCCTAACGGTGTGGTTATCTCCAACGATTCCTTAAAGGTTCCAAAGGTTGACTCAACTTCTTAGCTACTTTAGTCGACACGAAAGTATTAGACGCCACCAGATCGAACAAGGCTCGACCATAAGATTATTTAACATTATCGCACTCTAGGTGCATAATTATCCCATTAACTACTGATCACAACATGAATATACATGCTATAAACGTAACTTAAAAGGACAAATTAACAACAAGTACTGATATAACGTCATCCTCGTGTTCTCGCATCTCTAGCGTCACCGCAAAAACACGAATCGGGCGACTTGGGCCGCTTTACCACTTCCTTGCTTCGTTACTTGTAGACCCTTGGTCGGACGGTTCTTGGCAAAGTGTCCCGCTTCTCCGCAAAGATAGCATCCGCTTGTATGAGCTCGGCATTCCCTCGAATGATTCCGGTTGCACTTAGGACAAAGGGGTGCTCCGATAGGTGGTTTACTTGCTGCAGGGTCGTGGGTCTTCTTGAAACTCGATGTGGTGCTCCCGGGTATTACCCCGGCTTGTTCCAAAACTCCTCTTATTCCCAACAACGATCGTGGCCTTCTTCCGAACGCCTCAACCTCTAAGGCCTTATTTGTCAACTCGGCCATACTCTTGGCCGTGAAACCTAACATTCCGCATCAGATCGAATATGATAACCCATCCTTGTATAGGGCCATCTTCCTCTCTTCCACTTTCATCAGCTCAGGATAGAATCTTCCCAACTCGTTAAACTTGTTGGTGTACTGTGATACTGTCATAGTTTGACCTTGCGAAAGCTTTAGAAACTGGCTTGCCATATCTTTCTGCACTGTAGTCGGGAAGTACTCATTGTAAAACATGGTCTTGAAACCTTCCCAATCATCACCTTACCATTACTGCTTTGTATGGCATCAATCCATGCTTCACCAAGCGCTTTAAGAAAACTAACCGCCAACTGTGCCATCTCGGTCTCAGGGACATGTATATTCCTACATGCCTTCTCAAAACTTCTTATCCATTCCTCAGCCTTCGAATGCTCAACATTTCCAAAGAAATCCTGGACTTTGTTTCTCCTCAACCTGGTATACCAGTCAACTGGTGGTGCTTGCTCGACAACTGGTCTAACTGGTGGGTACTGCGGATAAACTGGAGGGTATGCATAAGGTATCTCTCGGGCCGTAATATCAAGTTGCTTTGAAACCGTAGATGGGTAGCCGACACCTTCTTGAAAGTCGTATGCGGGGTGACGGTGGTGCTGTAGGTCGTGGAGTAGGACCTACTGGAGGTGGATAGGGGGTCTGTTGTATGTGGAGGTGGTGACAAACTCCGCCGCGGTGGATGACTTGGCCTCGTAACACCGCCTCCTACGACCGGTGTTGGGCTCTCCGCCTAGCTCCTCGATGACTCTGCACTGCCCCAGCTTCGTGAACACCATCCTGATGACCAAAGAAAACCGTAACATTACAAAAGGTTCAGAGAAACTTATCTTAAAAGAAAGGAAGCCTAAAAAGACGCTTTCTCTCTCGATACCAATCTGTAACGCCCGTCCCCGACACCGAGTCCTTATCCGAAAAACCAAAAGCGTTCGCACGCATAACATTAAATGAATAACATTACACGTAAGCCTCTACTACGTCGTATCAAATAAAAGCAAACGGAAGCTAAAAAGACTCGGGTGATTTTCCCAAACATTAAAGAATAGAAATAACTAAAGATAGAATAAATGTAATACCCATTACATTAGAAAGCAACCGACAATGAAACCCAAAAGTACTAAAATAATCTAATACATCCAAACTAGTCCAAAACTAGGAAACATAAAAGAAATCATAAACACGCTCTTCAACTCCGCGTCTTCAAACGTCGTCATCAAAGTCTTCCACAAAATCTTCACATACTTGTCGTTTTCTCTCCCCAAACACATAAATAAACATGCATTTGAGGTAAGTACAATGTACAAAGTAAGAAGTAGAAGCTTACAATTTAATTAAAGTTTATTGCTTGAATAGTTGTCTTGGTGAGACCGACTCAATCTAGGGTTCATCAGATGCCCATCGACACGTCGTGACTATACGCTTCTAACTTAGCTTATCTTTGTTGCGTCATTACTCAAGGACATCTGCGCATGGCGTTCATCACCAAGATATACTTGCTAACTAACGGTGTTTAGCACCGATTAGCTCCGGGGTCTCCCGGTATGCGATATCGTCCGATGGATTTCCTCCACTACCCTTCACCGTTTAAGGCCAAAGCAGTTGTTGTCCACTTTTTGAACGTATCACATCGCCGATATGAAATAGTGTCTAACCGAGAATAGATGATGCTTTATCTTTTACTACACGTATGTATTTATTAATATGGATTAACTAGCCATCCCTAGTGTTTTTCAAGTAAACTCCTCACATCTCCTACTCTGCGTGCTTAGATCACTGAGACACGGACAAGTCCTAGCAAATACATTGCAGACATTGATGAACCCTAGTTCATCAAAGCACAAGCCCTTTCATGCCCTTCCGACGGATCCGAACTTCAACTCCCTTTAAGAGTACATTCGGTGTTTTAATCGAACGCATCGAAGTACAATCGAGCTTGCTCATATTAATTAATCTTAACGCACAACGATTAAGAGCTTAAACCAATAAACAACATGATAACCAAGCCTGAGACTAAACTGGAATGATTAAAGTCAATAAAGTGAGGAAAACCAATCAAACGCTCGTCTAAAATCTTATGGACGCTCGTCCAACCTTATGGACGCTGTGCGGAAATGGACGCCCGTCCACTACTTTCGGACGCCCGTCCGCTAAAATCTTTACATCCTCGATCCAAAATCTGCCTTCAGACGCCCGTCCAGCTATTCCAGACGCTCGTCCGATCTAGGACGCTCGTCTGAAAAATCAAACGCTCGTCCGCCTGGGAAACTGCCAAAACCCTAACATCTTCAAATACGATTTCTAATCCGTTTCTAACACAAATAGCAACAACTTAAACACGTAAAATCACCTAAATACATATCTAACCACATCGTAACATCTAGGATCATAACCAATCAAAAGATACATCTTTCTTGCACCCAAAACACCTTAAAACTTGATCTAACTACTCTCAACCATAATTAGATTGTAGGAAGAGCTTCTTACTTGTTTATCAAAGAAACCAACAAAGAAAAGCTCAAAGAAACAAAGAAGAAAGCAGCTCGCTTTTCTCAAGAAACATGTGTGATAAATCCAAACTTTGATTAGATTCGATCACACGCTTCTAAAACGATAAACTACATTTAAAGGTATGAGTTTTGATCCATCAAAACTCATAAAACAAAGAGATAATTCGAGTTTCATACCTTAAGAAAAGCTCCAACTTTCTCTTTCACAGAACGACGCTCTCCTTATGACGATTCCGTTGCTTCTCTCAAATCGAAACGGTTTAATTTGACTTAGATATTGGAGAAACTGTTCCAACCCTATTTTTTTTCTCCAATTCGGCGCAAAGAAGAAAAGGGGCGTGTATGCTCTATTTTTTTGACTAATGATTTAGGTTATGGGATTAATGTGTGTAATAGATCCCTTATATAGATAATCCCAATAAAAATCCTTTTTCTACTAGGAAATCAGAAACTCTCTTCTAATTTTTATCCATATATATTCTCGACATATATATATATTTTAATAAATACTTAAACTCCAAATAAAAGGAACCGAACCCAATATTTCGTTTTCGCAAAAAGACACGTCTGCCCTTTCCCGAAACTCGGAATATTACAACAGTTTAAATTTAGGATGAAATTGTGTGGTCCAGAATCATCCATGTCACTTACTCCTCAAATATCCTCCTCATACACGTGGATTGTTTGTGACATTTTCTCAAGTGGTATTTTTCATTTCAGTGTAATGAAAAGGAATTTTAAGAGGCTAAAACTGGAATCGCAGAGCAACCCACTTTTTTTTATTTTTATATTTATATTGTCTGATTTGATGTTTTTTTTTTCTTTTTCTTTTTTTGGTTTCTGATATTGTGCCGAACACCAGATTTGCGGTAACAGTGTTTATCTTGAGGATAAGAGGCTTAGTATGAGTGATTTCTCCGGTGAGAGTATGGTGGTGGACAAGAACATGGGTGGCGGATAAGTGTTTGTGAAGAACAACTGAGTTAGTCGACAAATTGGGCAGAGTGTATCTGCTTATATTAGTTCTTGGATCCCCCTTTCTATTACATTGTGATCTCATATTTATAGGTTAAAAAACTATGTCGGTTTACTGTTCATCGACAAGACAATTAAGATTACATAATTAAAGATAAATATGCATGCAATACAAGTGTCCTGGCCACCAAATCGGGAGGGGCGGTGGTGTGGCCAAGATGGATCGATAAGCATGGCGAGCGAATATAGCCGATTGATAAGTATGGCGACCAAATGACTCATATTTGCCTTGTCTTGAAATCGCTTTGGCTTTTATGGGTAGAAATCACACGGAGAGGATGGGTCCGGCTTACGACTAGCGGACAGGTTCCATCTTACTGCAGGCGGATAGGACCCGGCTCGTAAAATAGCGGGTAGGAGATAGCTTGTGGCCGCGGATAGAGGAGATAGAGGCTCAATATCTATGTTGATGGGCCATGATAATAATGCCCAATCTGTATTTAACACGTGACGCGTTCGATTCGGGTATATCAGTTTCAACCGGATATTTATATATATTAAAACAGGATAAAATTGTACAAATGTTTCAAATGGAAATCGAAAACTATACAACAAAAAGTGTCTAAGTCGACAAAGATATTAACTATGTCAGGCTAAACGTAGTTCCCGTGCCTTTCGAACGGCTTGATGCTTATTTTGGATGGAAAATAATACTCCCTCCGTCTCAATTTGTTTTGAGATTTATTTCATTTATGGTTGTCCACTCATAACTCTAATTAGACTCAAAATTTTGTTTTAATTATCTAAATTGCCTCAATATACATATAAAATGAAAATTGTGCTACACATAAAAAGCATAAAAAAATGATAAATTAGCAATATTTTACATAACCAGACAACCTATTAAATGATATTTCTTTAAATATTTTGAGTTCTAAAATATCCCAAACAAATTGAGACGGAGGGAGTAATAATAATAAAAAAAATACAACTTTATCATTTGTCATACTTGTTTATTTATTTATTTTTGAAAGGTCATTTGAAAGCTTAGGTATGGGATTGTTTATTGAGAAACAATAAGGTATGAGGTTAAGACAAAGCGCATGCACGCGTAAAGTTCAAGTCAAAATAAACAAAGGCCAACGACGCGCCAAAACACTGAGTCAAAATAAAATTACTTTTTTTTAGAAGCAAAATAAAATTAATCAAAGTTGTAGTATGTTATTTTTAATTAATAATTCAATTCTCGGTTATATATTTTTATTTATGGTATTCATTGTTATGGAATCCTATTAAAAGTTGTTACGGAGTATTCAGTTTAGGTTTGGTTCTGGGTATTTATTTGGGTAAATTCGAAAAATACATGTTAAAACACAGTAGAGAATCTTCTTGTTTAAGAAAGATTAAAAACGATGTAATGCAAAACATAAAATATAGCGGAAATTGATAAAAGCGAAACAAAGAGAACACAAATGATTTAATGTGGTTTCGGCGTTATGCCGACTATTCCACTGGATGAAAAATGAGATATTTTATTATGCACAAAAATTACAATTATTTCACACAAATGTGAAATTTAACAAACATTGCATTGATTACAACATTGATATTTATAGACACAATTCCCTAAACCCTAACCGCCATAAGATCTTTGTCTGAACTGCCACAAATATCCCAGATGTGGATCCCAACTCCAACAGTTATCTACCAGATGAAAACTCAGCTCAAAAACCGACTCTTCCAGACTTGTAATCAACTGCTCAGATGTAGAACTCAGTTATACTCAGCAAAACTCAGCAGACCAAATCGATCTAGCGACTTGAAAGAAACTCGGTTGCACTTCACCAAAACAGACTTTCACAGAACTGAATATACTTACTAAACTGACCATCATTCTCAATCTCAGTTTCACAGATTAGTTCCACCAGTTTATTCATCAGTTTAGAGATCAAGTCACCAAAACTGACAAATGTCCACCTTGACTTGAACTCTCATTCACAGTCAATCAGATTGCATAATCAGGTGTACTTGTACCAGATGCATTCGTCAATGTCAGGATGTACTTGTACCAGACTTCTCCACAGAATCCACTCAGTTGATATGCCCTCAACTGAGTATCCAGATTTCAGTTTACAAGCTTTGAATATTCAGCAAGTCCAAACACAACTGAAACTTGCTTGGGTGAACTGGTTTAGTGAACATATCAGTAGGATTATCCTTGGTGCTGATCTTCTTCACTACAACCTTATTCTCGTTTCTCAGAAAATGATACCTTACATCAATATGCTTGGTTCTCTCATGATGAACCTGGTCCTTAGCTAGACAAATTGCACTCAAACTGTAACAATAAATCTCAGCTTGATCCTGATGTAGCCCCAAATCACTGACTAGTCCCTTCAACCAGATACCCTCCTTGGCTGCTTCAGTAAAAGCCATATACTCAGCTTCAATAGTTGATAAAGCCATTGTTGCCTGAAGAGTTGTTTTCCAACTGACAACTGAATTCCCTAATATGAAAACATAACCAGTCACAGATTTTCTTCTGTCCACAACACCTGCATAGTCAGCATATACCTTGTTATCAGTTTTTGAGTATCACCTCCATAAATGAGACCAACATCAGTTGTACCCCTAAGGTACCTGAACATTCTTTTCACAGTTTTCTAGTGTTCCTTTCCAGGTTGAGCCATAAATCTGCTGACAACACTGGCTGCCTGAGCCAGATTAGGCCTAGTGCCACCATGGCATACATCAGACTGCCAACTGCACTAGCATAGGGAACTCTTGGCATGTACTCCTTCTCCTCTGCTGATTGTGAAGCAAAAACTGACAAATAAACATTTGATGCCATATGAGTATCTATTGTCTTAGCAGCTGACATGCCAAACTTTGAAAAAATCTTCTGTATATAGCCCTGCTGAGATAAAAACAGTTTCTTCTGACTTCTTTCTCTCCAGATCTCCATCCCCAAAATTTTCTTGGATGCACCCAAATCCTTCATTTCAAACTCAGCACTGAGAAGGTCTTTCAGATACTGAACATCAGACTTCTTCCTTGCAACTATCAACATATCATCCATATATAACACAACATAGATGTATGATCCATCTTTTAACTGATTGTTGTAAACACAACAATCATAAGGACTTTTGCTGTAACCCAACTGGATCATGTAACTGTCAAGCCTTTTATATCACTATCTAGGATCTTGCTTCAGTCCATATAAGGACTTCTTCAACTTACACACAAAATCTTCTTTGCCAGGAACTTGGAAACCTCTGGCTGAGTCATGTATATCTCTTTATCTACCTCACCATGTAGAAAAGATGTCTTCACATCTAATTGCTCAAGTTATAAGTCATGTTGTGCCATCATTGCTAGTAACACTCTGATTGAAGTATGTCTGACCACTGGTGAGAATATCTCATCAAAGTCCACCCCTTCATTTTGACTGAACCCTCTTACAACCAAACGTGCTTTATACTGAACTCCTTCTACCTCAGTTATCCCTTCCTTCTTCTTGAAGATCCATTTGCATGTAACAACTGTCCTATCAGCTGGATGTTTAACTAGATCCCAAGTCTGATTCTTCAGTAATGACTCCATTTCATCTCTCATGGCAGCAAGCCATTGAGATTCTTCAGAACATGTCACTGCTTCCCTGTAAGTAGAAGGTTCAAAACCGTCCACTTCTTCTGCAACTTGAAGTGCATATCCAGCCATATCATCAAACCTATACCTCTTGGGAGGTACCCCAACATTGGATCTTTTAGCTCTGCTGACCCATGTTCTCGATTTGGCCTTACCGACAATTCCTCGGTGGCCGGCTTGGACTCGATTACGGTTGAGTAACGGTCGATGAAAACTGACTTGGATCAGTTGATTGTTGCATTTCAACTGACTCCACCTGAAGCTCCACCTTATTGTCAGTTTTCTCAGTTTCAGAACTGGTTTCAGATTCAGTAGTCATTCTCACTGATGAATTGAGCATAGAATTTTCATCAAAAACCGTATCTCTGCTGAGAATAAATTTGTTTTCTGCTAATGACCAAATTCTATAACCCTTAACTCCATCACCATACCCCACAAAAACTCCTTTTTTGGCCCTTGGATCCAGTTTCCCTTCACTGACATGATAGTAAATTGTGCTTCCAAATACCCTTAGAACTAAGTAATCAACAGGCTTTCCTGGCCACATTTCAACTGGTGTCTTGAAATTGATCCGTGTGTGAGGACTCATGTTGATTAAGTAGCAAGCTGTGCTTACAGCTTCCGCCCAAAATCTCCTTGACAAACCAGCATAAGAGAGCATGCATCTTGCCCTCTCTAGAATATTTGATTCATTCTCTCAGCTACACCATTTTGCTAAGGTGTGTTCCTTACAGTGTGATGTCTGACAATACCCTCACTTTTTCAAAATGTATCAAACTCAGTCCAGCAAAATTCCAGACCGTTATCTGTACGAAGCTTCTTGATCTTCTTCCCTAATTGATTTTCAACTAGAGCTTTCTACAGCTTGAAGTTATTAAATGCTTCACTTTTGTGTTTCATCAGCACCACCCAAGTCATCCTTGAATAGTCATCTATGAATGACACAAAATATTTGTGACCACCCAATGACTCTACCTTAGAAGGCCCCCAACAATCAAAATGAATGTAATCAAGTGATCACTTTGTATTGTGTACCCCTTTTCAGAACTTGCCCCTATGAAACTTCCCAAAACACACAATGCTCACAAAAGTCCAGATGCTTGACCTTACACTCCCCAATAAGATCCTTTTGAGAAAGAACTTTCATCCCTTTTTCACCCATGTGACCCAGTCACATGTGCCACGATTTGTAAGTCATCATTGATGAATCTCGGTGATGCCACAAAGGAGAACCAAACAACAATCGACCGCCTTGTAGTATATATATATATACGTAGTCCCTTTCTTGACTCCCTTGAGAACCAAAACTGAATTTTTATAGACTCTCAGCACTCCACTTTCACCCTTAAAATCAAAACCCTGTTTGTCAAAGCGAGAGATACCGAGTTTTTGGTCATATGTGGAACATGTCTAACTTCACTCAGTTTTCTGAATCTTCCATCCTATGTCCTCAACTGAACTGAGCCAATCCCAACTACCTTGCAGACCAAGATGTTTGCCATAGATATATGACCACCATCTATCCGCTGATAACTTGAGAACCACTCTCTATGAGGGAAAATATGAAAGGATGCCCCAGAGTCCATAATCAATACATCAGTTTGATGTATTGGCTCTCCTGCCACTAGGACAATATTCTCATCCGAGTCATGCTCAGCTGCCACAGCAGCTGTGCCAGAACTATTCTCCTGCTGTTTCTTCCTCTTTTGACAATTGGACTCCAATGTCCCTGCTCCGTACAATAATTGCAAACATCAGTGGATTTAGGGCCTTTGGACTTTGTCTTCTTGGAATTTTTCTTCCTAGATTGACCATGCTCTTTTCCACTGCTGCTACTGACTACTGGTCCAGCAGCCTGATTGTCTGCCCCAACTGTCTTATGTCTCAGCTCCCTGGCATGTAAACCTGACCTTACATCCTCCCAAGCAACTGTATCCTTCCCAACTATGAAGGACTGCACAAAGTTCTCATATTAAGTTGGTAGTGAAACCAGCAAAATCAAAGCAGCATCTTCATCCTCAATCTTAACATCAATATTCATGAGATCAAGTAATATTATGTTCAGCTGATCAAGATGATCTCTCAACCGAGTCCCCTCATGCATCATCAGGCTGAATAGCCTCTGCTTCAGCATCAACTTGTTGGTCAATGACTTAGTCATATACAGGATTTTAAGCTTTAACCATAACTTGGCAGCGGTGTCTTCCTCATCAACTTCTGTGATAACATCATCAGACAAGCACAACATGATGGTTGAATGTGCTTTCTCCTCCAGACTGGCATAATCTACTGAACTGGCATCCCCTGGAGTCCACAATCCTTGTTGTTTTAACAAGGCCCACATCTTGATTTGCCATAAACTGGAACTGTTTCCCCTTGTAAATTTATCAATCTTTATGTTCATTGCTTTGACATCCTTCAATTAAAGAACAAACCTTTGATCACAAAATCCTAGCACGGTCACGATCTTAGTGAAGATCAACTATGTTCAACCTACAACTCTCTGAATCTTGAACCTTGCTCGATGCGCTTTGTTAAAACAAGGACGAGAAGCTTACAATTTACGAAAGATTAAAATAGTAGCAATGCAAACATAAAGTATGGCGGAAATTGATAAAACACAGAAACAAAGAGAACACGGTTATTTAACGTGGTTTTCGGTGTTGTGCCGACTACTCCATGGACGAGAAAAAAAAAAAAAGATATTTTATTATGCACAAAGTTACAAGGTATTTCACACAGATGTGAAATTTAACACACATTGCATTGATTACAACATTCATATTTATAGACACAATTCCTAAACCCTAGCATGTCATAAAGATCTTTATGCAGTATCTGTCATAAGTACCACTATATATGGACCCCAAGCTCGGATGTTATCCACCAAATGAAAACTCAACTCAAAAGCGACTCTTCCAGGACTTGTAATAAAGCGCTCGGATGTAGAACTCGATTATACTCGGCAAAACTCAATGAGACCAAACCGATCTGCGACTTGAAGAAACTTCGGTTTGCACTTCACCAAAACCGAATTTCATAGAATGAATATACTTACTGAACTGACAATCATTCTCAGTCTCAGTTTTTCAGATTTGTTCCACTAGTTTATTCATCAGTTTAGAGATCAAGTCACCAAAATGTCAATACATTTTTTTACCAAAATTAGTATACGAAAAAT
The DNA here is from genome assembly GCA_026214975.1 of Gentiana macrophylla. NCBI lineage: Eukaryota > Viridiplantae > Streptophyta > Magnoliopsida > Gentianales > Gentianaceae > Gentiana > Gentiana macrophylla. Next base: position 161,176,927 of record CM047805.1, read on the forward strand.
ACACCCAAAAATAGAAAACGAGCCTATCCCCATAAATCGCTATCATGTACGTCCATAAACTGCAGATTTTTCACTTCAAGACGAATTTCTACTATTTTTTCCATTAAATTTGTTATTACTATATATATATATATATATATATATATATATATATATATATATATATATATATATATAATAGTCAATAACCCATGCATTGCAGGGCACGTATGAGGTAGGATAAAGGCGAAGTGGTGGGGTAGCCCTACGCCATACCATATTGCACCTACCTCTCTTCTCGCCTACCCATCGCTACCATACACTACTACTACCACCATATCCTACCCTACCCCTCATCACCATATCTTACCCTCGACATCCTACCTACCTAACTCATTACCTACTTTACTCCCTATCACCCACACTTTCCTACCATACCTTACCCATCATACCACCCAACCTTACCTGCCACTCCACCCTTATCTGCCCGACCACCAACAACCCCAAACATACACTACCCACCACCCAACCCTATCTGCCCTATCCACCATTCCAATCTAACATATCTTACCCACCACACCACCCCTGCCTTACCTTACCCACCACCCCACCTATCTGCCTACCTGCCTTACCACTACCAAACCTAACTTACCCACCACTTCACTCTGCTTACGTTACCTTACCAAACCCTTCCACTCTGCCATATCTTACCCCACACCACCCTACGTTAACTTACACACTACCCCACCAACCTTACCTACTCTTTCCTATCCTGCCCTAACAATGCTACCTTACCCACCACTTCACCTACTGCCCTCTACTATACCTTACCCCCACCACCCTTACCCTTTACCTACGCTACCACCCACATCCGTCTACCCCTACCCACCACCCCACCTACCTTACCCACCATAATACCATACCTACCCACCACCCAATCATACCCTACCTTACCCACCACGACTTATTCAAATCGCCGTACATATACCTTACCTACCTTAGCATTAAATGAGGTTACTAATTCCTATGGGATGATCTAATCTAAGAATATATGGTATTAAATGGCATATTTGAATTTAGTTATTTTTCAAAATATAATTTAATTTCTGAATATTCTGTATCAATAGAGGACTCTAATTTGTACGGAATGATTTTTTTAACATATTTGAATCGTACCCAAATGATATTTCGGTGCGAAAGGCCATAGGGAGATACCGTCTGTGATCCATGGATCTCCGATCAGGAAACCGTATCCAAGTTCCGTGGCTAGTCTGCGCCCTTTGGACTTTTCAAACTTAGCGAACTGAAACATCTAAGTAGATAAAGGAAGGGAAATCAACTGAGACCCGTTAGTGCGACGAGCGAGAGCGGATTGGGGGTTTGAAATATATATATATATATGTGTGTGTGTGTGTGTGTGTGTGTGTGTGTGTGTGTGAGAAATTGATTTACTAAATTGTTATGTATAGACGGGAAAATGAACCAGAGAAAGATTTCCGACCCGTATTGAAAAATTTCTATGGCTACCCCAAGATAATTAGTAAGGGAAAATGACTTCAAGGGTAAATTTCTTTTGAACTAAAAGGAGTCTCTATCAATGTACTACTTTTAAATTGTTTAAGAAGAAACCAATCTAACTTACTCATGAAATAAAATAAAAGTTGTACTTAATTAATAACATAAGCATTTAAATTAGCAAATAACAAGAAATTTTGACCTTTAGGTAAAATATAATATGTCACACACATGAAGATGAAAAGATGGGAATCAAGTTAGAAAGGGATACATGAATTATTTATGATATATATATTTTTTATGAATTGATTGACTGTTATATATGTGTTCTATTCCTTGTTTATTTCTTTTTAAAGTTCGAAACAAAAAATAAATAATAATAACAAACTGGGCTGTCGGCCGGCAACTGGCTGCTCAGCTTTCAACTATAATATAATGCTGCATTTTGTACCTACTATTAGTGGGGTGGGGTGGGGTGGGAGAACTGATTTGAGGCCGGTACCTACTACTACTACTGTAATGAAGTAGATAGTTTGGGTTTTTTATATGATATTTTTCTGTTAATTAGGGTTATTTTTTAAGGTGTAAAAGTTCATGTTTATTGATCAATTTAGGAAATACAAACACGAGAAACTTGAGAAGGGAGAACCTTGTTTCACCACATTATTAAGATTGAGGTATTTCCTAGCTGAAAGATTGACAGGTTCATTTGTTAGGTGTAGTGTCCGAAAGATAATTATCTAATTGTTTTTATGACAGAATTAATAATTCATCTTATTATATGCATTATGCTTATAATTAAGACACTCTTCGAAAACCCTAAATCGCCGTTTATTTAATCACATAACTTTCGGGTTATACACAAGAGGATTGAGTTATTGAGATGTACTTAAAATTAACTTAGTCCGTGGCGTTTATTAATCTGATGCGGGTCTCAAGATTAATTTGCTAATAATCTTGCGCCTAAAACACTTTAGGTATGACAATCTTATCCGGACTGTCGGTAATAGGATACCTAGTGGGGCATTTATATATGATGATAATCATGTAGGGCTGGACCGATTTGATTTGAGTTCTCGATATAATTCTGTGATCGAGAAGTCTTATCGAATCACAAGATGATCATATATGGATTAATCTCAATCTGAGGTGATCACGGGACATTTATGCTTAGACTAGGGTAGGGTTTGATCGTTAGTAAGGATCACCGTAATATGTGGTCCAACACTTCTCGTTGGCTCTATTTTAGGATGAGTAAGTAGTACGTGCTATCACAGATATGGAATCCATTCCTTCCTCTGGGAAGTAGAACGACGATTCCACTTATTTGTTAATTCTAAAGCGATCGATGGCGCCGATTCATATTATATTAGTTATGAACTAATTGATCACTAGGGGTTAATGGTAAATAAGGATAAGATGTTTGAGTAGGGTTTACGAAATATCACGATTAAGTAACGAGCGATCTATGGAGGACTTGTCCGTATGTAATGATTATATCGGTGGACACTTTATGACTCATGGTTGAGTGTAAGTTTATATCTATATTCGCGAGTTTCGATTTGGGTTTATGGTGGTGTAATCCCGGAATTAATAGATTGAATATTATTGTTCGGTCGAGACGAATAATTTTATTCAATTTATTGTAAACTACTGAATATGGAGTCGTAATTAAGCGTGACGTGTGGCTCAATATAGCATATCGTTTTCTCGTCGTTTCACCTCAATTATAATTAAATAGTTGGATTGGCTATTTTATTGATAAATGGATTAATTGTTTAGTTGGACTAGATAATTAAATACATGGAAAAGAAATTTTTCGTGGACTCGGCCCAAATAAATGAAAAATGCGCATGACCTAATTAATTAGGTGTATGGCCGCATTTTGTATATTATTATTTGTTGGGAAATTAGTTTTCTTGATAAATAATAAGACATGTGATTAAATTATTTATTTGTTAAATAATTTAAGGAAAAGAAAATATTTTATTTATCCTAATTAATTTAGGAATATTCTAGATTTATCTTTTTAAGGAAAAAGATTATTTTGATTGATTTTGTATTAATTAAGTAATGCCTTGGAGGCTAAGATTTCTCTTATATATAAAGAGAGTTCTCCCAAGCCAATTGATATACATCACACGACTTTTGGGTAGTAAAATTGCTTTGATATTTATTTATTTTACTAAAGGTTCGAGTTTGAAAACTTGGGATTTAGGTAGCATATCGATGAGGTCCGGCGGCTTGAAGCGTTAGGAAATCTCTGCAGCGGGAACGCAGTGAATTCAAAATTTATTTCTATCGACCCAGATCGACTTCGTTTAAGCAATAAACAAATAGATAGTAGGCGGTGGTTACCTTGGTTGATCTAAAAGATCGGCGCTTTGACCGTCTGGAAGAGTAGTTCTGCATAGAGCCGCCCAGTGTTCGGCCTCTGCATTTAGTCCACACGAGCGACCCGCGGAATCCCATCATGGATTGCTATTGGAAAACTCCGATTGCTAGACCGGCCCTTTTCCCCTCTCTCCAACTCTGTATAGGATGCTCTCCAATTTTACACAAGAACTATTAGTTCTTGGAATTGTGATGTACAAAAGAGCTTGACACCCACCTCTTATTTATAGTGATAAGTGGCGCCAATAATAGAGTGGAAAGGAAGAAAACCTTTCTCCAATAAAATAAGGAAAATATAATTGATTGATTTATCTCATTTATTACAATATCTCATATTAAATAAATCTAGGATATTGTCAATATCTTATATTGAATATTCCCAAGATATTGTCAAGATCTTATATTGACAATATTTATCTTTTATTATATTACCATAAATCAATTTACACATGTGTATATTTATATCACATATATAAATCTATATAAAATATGTACTACTAAAATATGTCAAGTGGATGCATATCACATATATGATCCACGCCACATATATATATTTATACATACATATTAATATCTAATATTAATATAAGGTATCTTATTAATTAAATTCTTGAATCAAAGTGTATCATATACACTTCAATGTAGCGCCCATATTGCCAAATATTGGCTTCGGAATATTCTTTAATTAATATAATTATTATTAATATCTTGTATTTAATTTATTCATAATAAATAAATACCACCATATTAATTTACCACTATAACCTTTATAGTCTCGAGATAAACTTTTCTTATTTGGTTATCATCTATAACCACATTTTAATCCGGCTAGATGTTCTTATGTGTGTGACAATTACAAGGTTTACACCTCATGCCCCTTGACCGTCACTATATAGCTTATGGTAATCATATTACTATCCATATCGACCTTTTCGAGGACACTCCTCTTAGGTAAGGCAGGACTAGGTTCACAACTTTGGTTGTCAACGATGGAATCTAATTCGAGATATTACGGCTCCCAGCCATATCTCTCAATATTGGCTCTCAAACATTCTTTCATAAGTCGTGAGATATTCATTCTTCAAGATGAACATACCAGCTGACCTTTTAGGGCTTAAGGTCATCCACAGACTTACAGAACTTTTGTGTGCTCTGGCGATGATCTACACCTCATCGCTATCTCGGCGTGCGCTCACGTTCCTACGGTTGAATATATCTTTGTGGATCTCAAAGCTGTTTTGAGATCGATTCCTCCCATTTGTTTCTTTTGGAAGAAACACTTCCTCTAGAAAACTGACATGTTTGGAGACAAACACCTTTTGCTCCATGGACCGTTAAATAATATCTAGCGTACTTGCTTTGAGATATTCCACAAAGTTGCATATGTCGTACTAGGCACCAAGCCTTTACGACTTTGCTTATGACAACTTCAAATCATCGGTTAAGAACAGTTTGACATTATCCTCTTCCATATCTAATATGGAATTTATTCAACCTTTATTCTTTGGAACTAGGTTAAGTATAAGAGGCCTTATCCCGAAGCGGGTAAGGGATACATCGCGTGGCTTGCGTCACACCTTTATCATATAAAGTGTTATTTCCATTTGAGAACACAATCTAATTGCGTATCCCAAAGATGGTATCCTTCAAGGAGAATCTTATTCCTTTTTAGGCGACTTAAAAACACCGCCAGGTATTAATTACTTCAATCAATTGAAGATTAATTCTAAGTGGCTCATCAATCTCATATTAAGTACTAGCTCGAACTTTTAGGGCTTTCCGGTGTTGTACTTCAATAAGTACACTTGACTATTTCTAAAATAGTCGTAGAGATTAACAAACAATTATTTGTGGCATTAATTGTCATAAGCCAACAAACATCGGTATGTTTAGGCTTTGGACAACTTTCTACAGATTTTATAACCTTTTGAAAAAAGGGTATTTTAGTCCTCTTTGGATAAGATCGTATAACCCACATGATTCATAATCATATGGTTCAACATCATCGAGAATGACGTTTAATTACAGCGCTTCCCTTCCCGGAGAGACTACATCTACAGAACAACTACAAATATCAAGGATAACAGTCATACAAATATTCAGTTGAGACCTCATCACATATATCAACTATATAGTGACAACAATCTAGTATGTTAGATTCAGTGACCTTCCAACTTTATTAGAATAACATTTATTCTTTACAATTGAATATGTCTACTAAATCCTAACAAATAATTGAAAGTATGTTCTTCACAAGAACCGGAACATAATAACATTTATTTAGTTCCCTTATCAGTTTACTAGATCCAGAATATGGTAAGTGTTACAACGTTTGCTTCACCTTTCCATATCTGTATTTAATCTTTCTAATTTAATCACACTCTCAAGATATCATATATCTAAGAGTTGACTTGAACTTAGATAGATTTATCTCAACTTACTTGCCTAGAATAGAAACTTCAATAAGTTCTCTATTTAAGCACATGCCCTAAATTTCCTTTTTTAATCCTTAACCACTTGTAAATATTTCTTAGTGTAGTCTTCATAAGACTTAAGAAAAATCACAAGAGCTATGTCTTTGATTTCCTTTCATAAAGAAAATCTAAAGTTTATTAAATAGTTTATTTAACCTTTTGAATCGTATTCAAAACATTGACTATTTAATTAACCTTTAAGCAATGATAAATTAAGTCGATACTTAAATCTTACAATTTGAAAACATCATTTCCAAAATTAGGTCTAGTCATTCTTATCCAACGTTTGAATAACTTCGTCATCGTATGACCGAATGATCATCTTGGATCGTATCAATATATGACTAATTCGTTGAAACTAATTTTCAAATGATTTAATCATATCATGAGCTTCGCTTTCATTAATAATTAAAGCCTTGGGTACTCCATCAAATATGTAGCCTCATTGTCTCTAACTACCATAACGGGATCTCTCGTGTCATTGCTCATTTTAAAAGATTAAAAATTACTTAACCATATTTGAAGCGTTTCTCAAAATTACTTGATCATAATTTGGTTTTACTAATCGAGAATAAAACATAAATATAAAGTTTGCTAAAACTACAACATAAAAATGAAAATAAAAAAGAGTGTTGTTGTTTATACCATAAAATCAAAAATGGTCTTTTGGTTTATGATTTTGCTCATTCTAGTCAACTACTCCCGATTGACTTTCAAGAATATATCAAAAATTCTTTAGTGGTGAGATCAATCTAGTTACCTTGATTCCCGGCGGTGGTCGATCAACCAAGATAATTTGAAAGGTAGGTAACTCTTTACCATTCACATCTACATGTGATTCTCGGTGGTTGACTAGTCAACTCTTTGGCGATACACATCACTATGTGTTAGTCAACCCTTGTCTCTAAAGTCGAGGCGGCCACGGCGGTGGCCAATCACCGAAGACTCTGTCAAGTCATAACCCAATATTCACGAGATCTCAAATACGATCATATCTCGATAACGACGATATACCGAGGTAGGTCAACTCCGGCGGTGGTCGATCAGTTGGATCGAACACGAGCTCTTCACCGTCGTTATAATATTGGGAGACAATATTTCGACTTGATTTTTGTCGTGGAAGTATTTTTCATAAATTAATTCACTTAATTAATTTTAATTATGGTCTCATCATAAATATGTCTATCTCTATAAACATACATCCTACACATTTATCTAGATCGTGCTTAGTCATTGCATCTATCGTATCATATAAAATAAATACAAGCACAAAATAAATAAATCGTAAAATAACCGGTATGATCATGGACTTTTCTAGAGTGCGGTTTGAATACAAGCCCAGCGAAACCCGCGGGTCACAATCTCTAGGGTAGCTACAACCGCCAAATAGGATCTTTAATGCTCCAATTCTCCAATGGGATCTTTATTTTAAATCTTTCTTTGGTCTCCAATCTTACGCTCAATTCTTGTTACATTTAATTCTATCGAATAAAATAAATACACCCGCCCGCTTTGCAGAGAGCTAATGGGAATGGGATGAATCTGAGAAAAATAAACTAGATCACGTTCTTCATGTGGCCTAGGACAATTTTAAACCAACGAAAAAATTAAATCATTCACATCTATCCATCATCGAATTGAGTCAGCGATCGATCGAGGGTCAGTATAATCATATTATATCTACTATATCTAATCCATACAATAAAATCTTATGAAAAAGATAAAATTAAAATTTAACTACTGCGTCTTAATTAATCAATTAACATTTAATCTATTAAATAATTTTATCAATCAATTAACTAATTAACATTTAATTAATTAAATGATTTTAATCGAAATAAAATTAACGATTAATTTTAAACCGATTTTAATTTTAATTTTAATTAATTAGAACTATTCCAAAATAAATCAAAATTAAAATTATTTCTCTTTTGTTTCTTTCCTTTTGATTAAGTAATCAAAGGGATGCGATTGGTTTCTAAAACCAAATTTGGCTTAACACAGCCACTTTCCAAAATCAAAATTTTGGAAGTGGCTGAAGCTAAACCTTTAAAATCAAATATTTGAAAGGCTGGGCTATTAAAATCAAATATTTGGAAAGGCCAAATAATTTTAGTTTAGGCGCAGCCACTTTCCAAAATCAAAATTTTGAAAGTGGCTGGCGCTAAGCGCTTTCCCAAATCAAATATTTGGAAAAGCGCTGGCTGTCAAATAAAATTTGGAAAGGCCATTATTATTTTAGTCTTAGTATGGCATCGATGATGATTATTTGAGCCAATTTGGTTAGCGCGACGACAACTAAACAAAGGAGATATCAATCACAACTATGAACCATATTGAATCACAAAATACACAAAACAAAAATTTGGAGATCCGCCCGCGTTGACCAGGCATTGCCGGCGGCGGTACCTTTTGCCCGCCGCCGCCGCCCGGCCCCCAGGTGGTGCCGCCGCCCGATCGGCGAGCAGCACCACGAGATCTTTTTTTCTTTTCATGTATCAATTTTGCAAATCAAAAATCTTTCATCTTTTAATTACGTGATTTAAGCGATAAAATTAACTCTGCGTAATAACATGCTTATTGCTTAAGCTCGAAGCTCGCTCTCGATACCAGCATTAGGAAATCTGCAGCGGGAGCAGCGTGAATTCAAAAATTTATTTCTATCGACCCAAGATCGACCCGTTTAAGCAATAAACAAATAGATAGTGAGCGGTGGTTACCTTGGTTGATCTAAAAGATCGGCGCTTTGACCGTCTGGGAGTGAGTAGTTACTGCATAGAGCCGCCCAGTGTTCGGCCTCTGCATTTGAGTCCACCACGAGCGACCGCGGAATCCCGTCATGGATTCTTGTTGGAAAACTCCGATTTACAGACCGGCCCTTTTCCTCTCTCCAACTCTGTATAGGATGCTCTCTCGATTTTACACAAGAACTATTAGTTCTTGGAATTGTGATGTCTGAAGAGAGCTTGACACCCACCTCTTATTTATAGTGATAAGTGGCGCCAATAATAGAGTGGAAAGGAAGAAAACCTTTCTCCAATAAAATAAGGAAAATATAATTGATTGATTTATCTCATTTATTACAATATCTCATATTAAATAAATCAGGATATTGTCGATATCTTATATTGAATATTAAAATATTGTCAAGATCTTATATTGACAATATTTATCTTTTATTATATTCTGTAAATCGATTCTGGCATGTGTATATTTATATCACATATATAAATCTATATAAAATATGTACTACTAAAATATGTCAAGTGGATGCATATCACATATATGATCCACGCCACATATATATATTTATACATACATATTAATATCTAATATTAATATAAGGTATCTTATTAATTAAATTCTTGTGATCAAAGTGTATAATATACACTTCAATGTAGCCCCATATTGCCAAATATTGGCTTCGGAATATTCTTTAATTAATATAATTATTATTAATATCTTGTATTTAATTTATTCATAATAAATAAATACCACCGTATTAATTTACCCTTATAACCTTTATAGTCTCGAGATAAACTTTCCTTATTTGGTTATCATCTATAACCACATTTTAATCCGGCTAGATGTTCTTATGTGTGTGACCGATAGGCTTCGAATATGTTGGCCGTAGACACAAAGTGCAAATTACAAAAATGCCGCCATGCCCTAACGATCACGGGATAGCGTCTAGCAACACACGTGACCCCGATCATCGGAAGAGTCAAATGCAATGACTACTACCTTTCATGTGAAAGCGATTTACCTGTAACTTACAATCTATCATTTGTAATAATATCCATACGATTCGTTAGTCGAGTGTCAAAACATCAACGACCGTATCTTATAATCTGGATATCATGCTCTCTCAAAGTAACTCATTTACTCCCACTTTGCAAAGATTCACGAGTAAGACATTCCTTATAAGAAGGCCATTTCGGATATTCGATCCCGATCATGAGATCTGCGATTCCCGGACGACCAATCATGTATACTCCGCGTGCTTGATGTCATACCCAATCAACTACCGCATGATCCCCGTGGCTGAAAACCTCAATAGTGTCAAAGCATGACAATCCACACCGTGATGCCATGAAGACTCGGTCTGGGATAATTACACAACCGCCACATAGTGTGACACTTATACGTGTAAGTGGAGTCGATCCCCAACGTCGCGTTCTACAATACCGTCCGCGTCAGGTCAAGTGTCTACACTTGATGAGGCGAGATCTATCCACCTTACTTAAGGCAGAAGACATCTAATACGTGCTAGCTTTGTTCATACTATCAATGCCTGTTTAATAGTACATCGACTAGAGACATTTAAGTATCAAACTTATTAAAGTGATTAGAGATCTCATCAACCATAATCGCTTTATCATGGTTTCTCTATCACGATTTAACACTAAGGCGTTATCATATAACAATTCATAATTGAATCTTTAAAAGAACATATATATGACAACGAAAAGCCATTTTATATATGTATAAACATAAAGAAATAGTAGAAATGATCCGACCGGTCGGATCCGGTCCAACCCGATTGGGTTTAGGACCTTATTCAACGAAACACCATCCACTGGTGGTGCTTGGAGACACACGTTGGAAGATTTGGCTTCTCAACTAGGCTCTCATCTACCTCGGATTGGATTGACCTTTGATCTTGGCGTTTTGCACCATAAAAAGGTAATTGGTATCTAAACCCCCGCGTAGTTTAGATTTATTATTTATGTATTTTGTTCATTTAGATCTAGATCTGATATTTATTCCGCTACGTAATCGGGTGGATCAAGATCCATCCAGTGATATTACATCCTACAAATGGTAGCAAAGCCTTTGATCTAACGATCAAAGTATGTGAATTTTAGATCTAGGAGTGGAAAAACATGTTTTAGATGTTTTTATTTCGTTTTTTTTATGAATTCGAAATATATCATGTTGAATGCTTGTGAATGTTGTGGTTGAAGAGATGGATTGGGATTGGTATTGTTTACCCGTAGATCTATTTTGTAGCTCTCTTGATTAGTATCAATTAAGTATAGGATTTATTTTTTTTAATTTAATGCAATCGGATTTATATGTAAAAATAGCATCTTTGTTGAAATTTTATATATTCGGGCTCGAAATATGAAGATCTTGGTGAAAAGATGAAGATCAAGTGAAACTCAAGGTATGAGCGAGGAGAAGCGGTTAAAAACACATTTTTAATTAAAATCTGCACTACAAGACTTTCTTGGCTGAAAAGCGTCGCTATAAATCTGTTTTTTATAACCCTCGGCCAGGGTTTATTTTTCATCTTGGCTGTATATATATATTTTTTAAATCTGTTTTTTATAAAATCTGCCGTTATGGAAGGAAATAAAAAAATAAAAATAAAAATATTTTTACGGAATAATTTTTAATACAGACCGTATATCAAAAAAAAAAAAAAAAATTAAAAGGTTTTAATTATAATAAATTGGATTTATTTAATTTAAAAAGGTTTTAATTATAATAAATTGGATTTATTTAATTTAAAAAGTCTTTCTCCTCTCGGGTGTTAAGTGGTTCGTGATCCGGTGGTTCGAGCTCAAGATTAGAAGATCAAGACTAGAAGATTAGTTTAAGTTTTTTCTTTTCCTTAAAAATAGATTAGTCGAAAATGCAAGCGGCGTATCTAAAGTGTTTATTTTTCCGTATCTTTTTCGTGTATGATCGAAATTATGTGATAGAAACCGGAAAATTGCATGACATGCATCATATCATTAATCCACTCCAATGCATACATGCAGCTAGTTTATTTCGAATAAATTAGGCATATATAATTCGTATAATTAGTTAAAAGCTTTTTTAATTAATATGTGGTAGTTAATTAAAATAAGTAACTAATTATAAAAACCGAGGAACCGGGTTTTGTCAATCATTACGATTTTAGTGATGGATTCTCGGTGAATCTCACTTAGACAAATCGTTGAGTTTTCGGTGATGTCTTCTCGGTGAACCCACCTTAAACAGAAACGAGATTACGCCTTGGTTGACAATTTAGAAATCAGAAAATCTTAGTACATGGGTTCAAAAATGGTTGGGCGAGTTCAACCGAGCTTTGGCTCCATCGACAAGACTTAGCATAGCCGATAAGCCTTCTCTTACCGGATTAGCCTGAACTGTCACATATGTTCCAAAAAAAAGACGGCGTAGGCTTGCCTACATAACCGACCCTGTTCGGAGTACTTTGATTTATTGTTTCTTATTGTCAAGACTGAAACCGTAATTAGTAAACCCACCACTTTTTTTTCATATTATTGAGTGGGAGCGGGGAAAGCGGCGGCCAACCCACGGCCTCTCTTATAGATGCAAGCACGTGAGAGAAGGTGACACCTCGAGCGGCTTTGATTCGGCCCCTACGGATGGTGTTCACCTATCAAAATTCAAGGCTTGGTCTCCGAAAGGATAGGATTTTGGGTACTCGTTGAGTCAGCGACCGACCTACGGAGGCATACTCGGGCGTACTTTGAGATCGATATAGTAGGTCACACTCTTTATGGATATTTTAGAAATGTCTAGGCTAGAAAAGGAAGGTAATGAATGATTAAGGTCCGGGATGTCGATTCCCATGGGATGTTTGATTCTCAAAGTTTAATCATTGAGAGAGATTGTCTCGATTTGATCGTCACCTCTTTGACCTACCATGCAGCGACCTTTGAGATGTGAGATTAAATCCTTGGAATGGTAGGCTAGACTTTTAACAAGTTTATTATTCCTAAAATAAAAATCTAGTAGTGAAAATTTATTTTTTGAATTTAACTTTATGTCATGTTTATTTTACAACTTTAATCTCTAGGCTACTAAATTGTTAGTAATAGGACTTCATTAAAAATGTGGAAGTAATAAGTATGTTGTAATTATCAAAAGAATGCAGTTAATTTTTTGGAAGAGATTTTTCCCTTGAGCCTTTAAAAACTTAAGTGACATAGTATAGATATGTCACTCGTGTTGAACGAGAGACGACCATACTTAGTTTACAAAAGATGATATAGGACTATCAGATAAATTCATTTAGTGAATTTTAAAAGGTGTATTTACACGGCAAAAATTTCTAATTGGAAAATCATACATAAGGCGTTTGCTGGTTAGACGGTATTTGGAACCGATGAACTAGTGGGAGCCTTAGTCTACATGATTATTTTTACGAATCATTAGAAATGTGTAATAGGCGCACAAGAGTTTTCCATTCATTGAAAAATGAGAGTAAAGCGTTACTAGTTAGACAATATTTGGGCCCGATAAACTAGTGGGAGCTTAGTTCTGGAGATTTTATAATCTTTGAAACATCATGAACACAGCATTGCTAGTAAGACAGTATTTGGAACTGATAAACTAGTGGGAGCTTAGTTTTAGGTGATGTTCTAATCTTTGAAAAATTGAATAGTCCAAGCTAGTAACACTATCATTAGACATCCCACAGTTCAAGAGTAGTGTCTACTCAAACGAACTGCTAGTTCAAGACTGTTTCCATTTAAGGAAAGTCGAGAATGGGAAAGAATGTTTATACGTGTTTTTCATCTAAACTAAGTAGTTCTAAGGCTAAACCGGAAAATTAATAAAATTGGAAATTAGAGGATAAGGAAAGTGATTTCGGATCACTGACCAATGCATCCTTAGCAATTTTCTCAAAAGCTAAGTTCTTTGGAAGAACTAGGTAGCTTTGCATTAAGCGATAAATAAAATAGACAGCGAGGCGATTATTTGAGATAGACTAGTGGGAGTGATATAAGGAAATGAATCTCGGATTCAATTCTTGAGTATCACGAAAATTCATTTTTCAGTTTTCGGATTCGTTGGAACGAACATATTCATTTTCAATAGGATAATTTGTTTGTCTTATTGACGATGAATATAAAATTCGTAGCACGAACCCAAGACTCGGACTTTTGTTTGATAAAGTCAGAACCACTAAGAAATGTTGAATAGGTATACACATCTTAAACAATATAAACACAAATGGTTTCCGTATTTAGATAAACACTTCTTTATATACTATTAATTAGTGCATATTCCCTAACGACAAGATCTACAGACTGGCTTAGGGTAATTCTTATCTCCCAGTCAAAGGAACCCTGTCTCAAAGGAACAATGCCTAAGTTTCCTTTCAATCGGGAAAGGGTAATAGATTTAAAGAAGTTACATAGCTTGTTCATATCGACCTTGAGGTCATATGAAGATACAAGCTAGTAGGAGATTTTCAAGTAGTGACATCTAGTCGACAACTACTCGAAACTCCAATAAGTTTATCCAAAATATTAGGAGGAATCTCGATTTCACCGGAGATAGGGTATTTCATACTCAAGTATAGACTTTCACATAGTCTTGGGGTGATGCTCGGCCTACCTCCCCAGGTGGAATGTTTTCACTAAGGGATACACCATAAATTTGCCTTATATAGTTATTGATGTGCTCACGATACCTTTGCTTAACTCATTTAAGATATTAGTTGCAAAAATAACGACTTACATTATCATGTGAAACCAAAAGTCTATCTAGAAGATGCTACACATTTGTGGATCTGAGTGAATTCGATTCACCCCACTTCCATAAATATAGACATTTAGCACTTAGTACTTGAAGGTAGGGTGGAAATTTTGTGTACGTTCAAAGCGTGAAATATCTTAATACATTGAGTAAAGGTTGATTATAAAACTCGAAAATCGAGAGAATGGCGGTTATCTTTGTCAAACTCGATCGATAAGTCTATAAATCACAACTTTGGATCTTGAAGTATTTGTACTCAAGATGTTACTAAGCGATTTGTTCGATCCACATCCAACACCGGCGATTGGTGATAACACTAATAAAAACTATTAAACTAGATCGGTATATCAATCACCCGAGCGGTGGGAGTATGGTTTGTCCATTACCCATTCACGGGACCTTACGGTTTATAGGGTAGATTAATGACCTATAGTCCTTAAGTAGGGTGTATAGGATCCTGATCATAGAGGTTGGTTTAAAAGCCATAACCACAGTGAATGAAGTTTGATACTCAGGTTCTGTTGAAACTCTTGTAGAACCACACGAGTATCTCGGGCCCGATGGGAGCAATTGGAACTACGGAGAAGAGTCGAATGAATAGGAAAGTTTAACTTTCAGCATAAAGGCGAGTAATTTAGGGGTGATTCCACTAAAGGTAGAGAGTTAACCGGACCGTGATCTCTCTTACCACTCGATCTTGCTTGATTTACGTCGGCGGGAAATATGGGTGATTCCACTAAGACTTCCTTGCCGAACAACGGAATCTGAACTCATTCGAGCGAAGGGTTTTAGCTAAGTACAAATGGCGGATTCGTTACAAAGCGAGGAAAATAGGGGTGATTCCACAAGACCTTTTTGTGGGACTAACGGTATCTTAATTTATTCGAAAAGAACCTTTGGCGGGATGCCTTCCATAGCTTATATCCTTTGGGGATTAAAGCAAACCTCTGGAGTCATTTCAAAGTCATATTTTTTTAATATGTGGACTTGACCATCATGTTGATAAGTCTTTAAGTAGGCCCAGGCATCAATATTAGTAAAGTAGTATGTATATTAGTGTTTGTGAATGGTAACACTTTGCCTATTGGAAACAACATGGGTGTGTTATCTGAAGTCGAGAGCTAACATGCCATCGGGCTATTTTCTAAAGAATTTGACTCACTCAAATTCTCGAAAATAAGCAATTAGCAATACCATTCATCCATCTCAATGGTTAAGATGTTCTTGCATAGAGAATGCAACATTCAACGATGTAGTCTACCACCTCTCGGGAATGCTTGTGCAAACCTACGGATGAATACTAAATGGGATGTTCGGTGAATCCTCAATTCTATTAGGGAGAATGAGGAATAATATGCTAGTATATTCAGGTGCAAACTAGAATATAAGTTTAACACTGATTCTGGCTTTAGGTCAGATTGAGGATGATAGTTAAATCGTTCTCGGTCTCAGTGTTTACTCATGTGATAAAGTATTATCCAGTAAGCCAATTCCACTTCATTGTGAAAACATTGGAGAGGTAGCTCGTAAAATTTTGCAATCACTAGAGTCGCCAGCATATTGAAATCGTACCACGGATTAGATGGAAAGCGGCGTTTGATCCCAAAGATTGACACAAGCCGCCAACCTACTGATCGATTGTGCCGAGTCACATGGTATTGGATTCTAAATGCGCACCGGGTCAGCGACCTACCTGCGACACACACTCCGGTCGTGGTTGGAAGGATGAATTACTAAGATGCGGTATGAATCTTGGGGATATGTCTCACTTGTTTTGAGCAAGTGGGAGAATGTTGTAGATATAGATATAAAGGGTATGCTCTAAAACAATTAATCCACTTGACTTTCGTGCAAGTGGGATATTGTTAGGTGTAGTGCCCGAAAGACAATTATCTAATTGTTTTTATGACAGAATTAATAATTCATCTTATTATATGCATGTATGCTTATAATTAAGACACTACTGAAAACTCTAAGTACCTCGTTTATGTAATCACAGAACTGTTAGGAAATCACTAGTTTAACGCAGCGAAATTTAAAATTTGATTTCCTTTTTCTAGATCGTTCTTCGTTTAATGCAATAAACATGTTAAGTAGTTTGACGGTTATACCTAGATGATCTACTAGATCGTCGCTTTGACCGTCAACGGAGAGTAGTTCAATGCGCAAGCCGTCCACGCGTCCGGCCTCTATCGCTAATCCACACGAACCCCTTGCCGAAATCCTCGCTTGGATTCTTTATCGGAAAAACTCAGGCTGCTTTGACCGGACCTTTTCTTCCTCACAAACTCACTATGGATAGCTCTCTATTTTTACACAAGAACTATGAGCTCTTGCAATTGTGTTGTGCAAAAGAGCTTGACACCCACCTCCTATATATAGTGGTTGGAGAGCCTCATATGGTGTGGAGGAGAAGAAAACATTTTTCCAATAAAATAAGGAAAATCAACTAGATTGATTTATCTCTTTAATTATAATTTATTTTGCCAATATCTTATATTGATTATAATTATCTTATAACCATAAATCTATTTTCCAAAAATCAATTAATATCTTATATTAATATTATGGCAATCTTATTAATTAAAGTGCACAATCAAATGTATCTCATACACTTAAATGTGGCGCCCAGTATGCCCAATAAATTGGCTTCGGAATATTCTTTAATTAATCTAATTTATATATAATTAATATCTTGTATTTTATTTATTCATAATAAATAAATACCACCATATTAATTTACCACTATAACCTTTATAGTCAGAGATAAACTTTCCTTATTTGGTTATCAACTATAACGCATTTTAATCCGACTCGATGTTCATATGTGTGTGACCCGATAGGCTTCGAATATGTTGGCCGTAGACACAAAGTGCAAATTACTAAAATGCCCTTCATACCTAACGATCACGGGATAGCGTCTAGCAACACACCGTGACCCCGATCATCGGAAGAGTCAAAAGCAATGACTACTACCTTTCATGTGAAGCGATTACCGTGTAACTTACAATCTATCATTTGTAATAATATCCATACGATCGTATCTCGAGTGTCAATACATTGTGATCGTATCTTATAATCTGGATATCATGCTCTCTCGGAATAACACACTTACTCCCACTTTGCAAAGATTCTCGAGAGCTAGACATTCCTTATAAGAAGACCATTTGGATATTCAATCTCAATCATAGGATCTGCGATTCCCGGATGACCAATCATGTATACTCCGCGTGCTTCAATATCACACCCATCACTACCGCATGATCGCCCGTGGTTAGGAGAAATCTCAATAGTGTCAAAGCATGACAATCCACACGTGATGCCATGAAGACTCGGTCAAAGGATAATTACACAACCGCCACATAGTGTGACACTTAATGTAAGTGGGTCGGGTCTAACGTCGCATTCTCTAATACCGTCCACGTGCGGTCAAGTGTCTACACTTGATGAGGCGAGATCTATCCTACGCTTCTAAAGATAGAAGACATCCAATACGTCTTTGATCGATTATACTATCAATGTCCCGTTTGATAATACATAAGACTAGAGACATTTAAGTACCAACCTTGTTATAGTGATTAGAGATCTCATCAACCATAATCACTATCATGGTTTCTCTATCATGATTGATACTAGGGGCGTTACTATATATACACAACAAGTAATATGAAGATAAAATACATAATAACATAAGTGCTTTTATTAATTATAATAAAGTTATTACATGGGTGAATAGGCGTAAATGACCCGACCGGTCGGATCGGTCCAACCGATTGGGTTTAGGACACCTTTCAACAAGAACTTCGGTGTATGGCTATACACAGAGGTTGAGTTAATGATATGTACTTAAAATTAACTTAGTCCGTGGCGTTTATTAATCTGATCGGGTCTCAAATTAATTTGCTAATAATGCGCCCAAAACACTTTTGGTGTGACGATCTTATCGATTTGTCGGTAATAAAGTACTAGTGGGGAATTTATATATGATGATAATCATATAGAAATTTGAACCGATTTGATTTGAGTTCTCGATATAATTCCGTGATCGAAAGTCTTATCGAATCACAAGATGATCATATATGGATTAATCTCAATCTGAGGTGATCACAAGCATTTATAGACTAGGGTAGGGTTTGATCGTTAGTAAGGATCACTTCATAGTATGTGGTCAACACTTCTCGTTGGCTCTATTTTAGGATGAGTAAGTAGATGCGATATCACGAGATATGGAATCCATTCCTTCCTCTCGGGAAGTAAGCAGAACGATTCCACTTATTTGTTAATCTAGAAAGCGATCGATGGCGCGATTCATATTATATTAGTTGTGAACTAATTGATCACTAGAGGTTAATGGTAAATAATGATAAGATATTTGAGTAGGGTTTACGGAAATATCGATTAAATAACGAAACGATCTATGGAGGATTTGTCATTATGTAATGAATATATCGAGTGGACACGCTTATGACTCGTGGTTGAGTGTAAGTTTATATCTATATTAAGGCGAGTTGATTTGGGTTTATGGTGGTGTAACCCGGAATTAATAGATTGAATATTATTGTTAGGTCAGACGAATAATTTTATTCAATTTATTGTAAACTCTTGAATATGGAGTCAGTAATTAAAGCGTGGCTCGTAATATAGCATATATGTTTTCTCGTCGTTTCACCTCAATTATAATTAAATAGTTGGATTGGCTATTTTATTGATATGTGGATTAATTATTTAGTTGGACTAGATAATTAAATACATGGAAAAGAAATTTTTCGTGGACTCAGCCCAAATAATGAAAAATGCGCATGACCAAATTAATTAGGTGTATGGCCACATTTTGTATATTATTATTTGTTGGGAAATTAGTTTTCTTGATAAATAATAAGACATGTGATTAAATTATTTATTTGTTAAATAATTTAAGGAAAAGAAAATCTTTTATTTATCCTAATTAATTTAGGAATATTTTAGATTTATCTTTTTAAGGAAAATGATTATTTTGATTGATTTTGTATTAATTAAATAATGCATTGGAGGCTAGGATTTCTCTCATATATAAAGAGAGTTCTCTCAAGCCAATTGATATACATCACACGACTTTTGGGTAGTAAAATAGCTTTGATATTTCGGCTATTTTACTAAGGGTTCGAGTTTTAGAAAACTTCGGGTTTTCTAAGGTAGCATATCGAGGAGGTCCGGCGGCTTGAAACACCATCCACCTGGTGGTGCTTGGAGACACACGTTGGAAGACTTTGGCTTCTCAACTAGGCTCTCATCTACGTTGGATTGGATTGACCTTTGATCTTTGCGTTTTGCACCATAAAAAGGTTGGTATCTAAACCCCCTCGTAGTTTAGATTTATTATTTATGTATTTTGTTCGTTTAGATCTAGATCTGATATTTATTCCGCTGCGTTATCGGGTGGATCTTGATCCATCCGGTGATATTACATTCTACATCATTAATTTCTATGCCTTCTTACAATAGGAAACAATACCAACACAAAAGATGGTACAAGTTGTGGACAATCTTCAATAATACTCAAGATTATCAAGAGGGTTGCTTAGTCGATGATGAATCAATAACGAATCTCCCTTGAAAACAACTTAAAAAAAATAAAAATAAAAAACCATGTGAGAGTGAAGACTATAGTGTGGTACATGGCAAGGGTCTCTCCAACAAAGACATTGTACTAACCCTCCCTTCAACTTCTTCGAGAGACTGTGAATTATCTTCCCGTTTGTGTTACGAAGGATGCCTCACGCAATAGTCGAATCGTCTCTAAAAGTAGCATTTATATAAAATTTTAGAGTGTCAGGATTCGGAGGTTTCCATTTTGTCTCTAACTAATCCTTCGAACATCCGGCTTGGATTTTAACGGCGGGGAAGGGGAAGAATCTCTTGACTTGACCATTAATAAACAAAAAAATTTGTTTTGCCATTTGAGCACACGTGAGTCATCAAAGCTTTTTCTAAAAGCTTTACAAATATGAACCGGTTCATAGCAAAAAAAAGTAGAGGAGAAAAATGTATTTTGGTGGGTCCGAGTATAAACCGAGGTTTATCTATTGTGCAAAATAGGTTTATAGATAAAATGTTTATAAATTGATAATATGACGTGGTGTTAAACATTTTAATGAGCTTGTAATTGGAGATGCTCTAAGTAGATAGTTGATCTGGACGTGAAATGGGCAACTATGTCGTTTCAAAGTGGAAACTACGACGTTTTAACATTAGTTAGACAAGTGATAGATTACCGGACGGCGGCTATTTCCCGCCCATGAATGTACTCTTTGAGGTAACAAACAAACGCCAAATTGTCATTTCTTCATCTTCTTTTTTTAATCGTTTTACTCTAATGAGTTAATTTTGCTTTGAATTTGTTTATTGTGTAATGACAAGCACCACAAGGCATGCTCTTCTCTCTTTTGTGTTTGTAGTAGTAGTTGACAAAATGTGAACGGCCTGAGACTGCAGAATTTTGATTTTATTACCTTTTTTTTTTATATTGGATCCGTATAAATATTTTTTCATATATATTTCGATGTATCTCGCAGTTTGTGTGAAGGGAAAGAGGAAAAGAAAGAAATCATGGAGAAGCATATACTCTTAGCAGTTTCAGGTTTGTGATTGATTTCTGGGTAAATTTTGATTTGTTTTAGGGAAATAGACTAGCTTTTGTTATTGATTTTTCTTTTTCCTTTTGATGCTGACTTGGGCTACTTATGTTTGTTTGTTTATCTTTACAGTTTTATGGATTTTCATTTTTCTCAAGATTGGAGGATTAAGGATTGCAGTTTTCTTATGAGATAGAGGTATAGTCCTGCTATTTGTGGCACGTTTGTTTGGGGGATTTTGCGATAAAAATTTTCAGTTGGGATTCGTGGAAATTTGAATAACTAATGGTGGAGATTGGTTTAGATTCACAGTTATGGCATGCTTGTGCTGGAGAAATGGTTCAAATGCCCTCTGTAAACTCGAAAATCTTTTATTTTCCGCAAGGGCATGCAGAGCATACCTTTAGCAATGTGGATTTTTCGGGTTTGCCCAAAATCCCGGCTTTGATTTTGTGTAGAGTTGCGGCTGTGAAGTTCTTGGCAGACCTGGAGACGGATGAGGTTTATGCTAGGATTAGATTGGTGCCTATACGAGAAGATGAGGTTTCGGAGGATGATGGAGGATTGGTGAACAATGGGGATGATGATAAGTCATCATCTTTTTCTAAGACTTTGACTCAGTCTGATGCTAACAATGGTGGTGGATTTTCAGTTCCAAGGTATTGTGCTGAGACTATTTTCCCAATGTTGGATTACACAGCTGATCCACCAGTTCAGACGGTTGTGGCTAAGGATGTTCTTGGTGAGACTTGGAAATTTAGGCATATTTACCGTGGGACTCCTAGAAGGCACTTGTTGACTACGGATGGAGTAGTTTAAGTGAATCAGAAGAAGTTGGTTGCTGGGGATTGATTGTTTTCCTAAAAACAGTAAATAGGGAGCTCTGTGTTGGAATTCGAAGAGCTAAGCGAGGTGGAATTGGTAAACCTGAGTCCCCGTCAAGGTTGAACACCGGGACTGGGAATTATGGAGGATTTAAGATGAAGAGAAGTGGTAGTAACAGAAGTCTAAATTCTCCTTGTGGTAGTGGTGGTGGTGGTTTGAGGGGATGGGGAAAATCGAGACCTGAGTCTGTGCTCGAATCTGTGTCCCTTGCAGCCAGTGGCCAGGCATTTGAGGTCATGTATTACCCGCGTGCAAGCACTCCCGAGTTTTTTGTTAAGGCTTCATCTGTGAGTGCTGCTATGCGTGTCCAATGGTGTCCTGGGATGAGGTTCAAGATGCCTTTTGATACTGAGGACTCTTCCCGGATCAGTTGGTTCATGGGCACAGTTGCTTCTGTTCAAGTTGCTGATCCATTTACATGGCCTGCTTCACCATGGAAACTACTTGAGGTATACTTATCCTATCTGGTCTTTGTTTCAGTTTATCAAACATTAGTTTTTACCATGGTACTCTTTTTTGGTCGAAAACATTCTAAAAAATTGATTCCATGGTAACTCGTATTTGCAGGTGACATGGGATGAACCAGAATTGCTGAACAATGTCAAGCAAGTCAATCCATGGCTTGTTGAATTGTTATCTAATGTGCCAGTTATTCATCCACCATCTTTATCACCAACTAGGAAAAAGTTGCGATTACCGCAGCTTTCAGATTTTTCACTTGACGGACATCATTTGACGCCGTCGTTTTCAGGCAACCCTTTTGGGCCAAGCAGTCCCTCATGTTGTCCTCCTGACAACGTTGGTACTGCAGGCATACAGAGAGTCAGGCATGCTCAACTTGGATTTCCGTTACCGGATCTCCACCTTAGCAACAATTTAGATTTAGGACTATTAACCTCGGGTTTTAAGCCGCTTGATCAACTTGCTGAAATCGCTCATGGCATTAGCCAATGCCATCAGGATTGTAGCAAGGATGATGTGTCTTGCATGTTAACCATGGGGAGTCCTACTCAGACCGAGTGTGTGAAGACACCTCGGTTTTTACTTTTCGGTCAACCAATCCTCACTGAGCAGCAATTGTCAAACCAATGCTGTAGTGATGATTCAGTTTCACAACCAGGAAAGGCGACTTCTTTGAAAGCAGAAAAATGTGGTCTTGATTGGAAAGTTGAAGACGAAGACCTTCACCATGTGGGCTTTTCATGGAACCGTGGCTTCAAAGCAGTTGACCTTAGCTTGGATACCGGTCATTGCAAAGTATTCGTGGAGTACGAGGATGTTGGAAAGACTTTAGATCTTTCTGTTCTGAGTACATACGACGAGCTTTGTAAGAGGCTTGGGAACATGTTTGGAATAGCAAAAACAGAGATTCAAAGCCATGTGTTCTATTTCGATGCAGCAGGAACTCTTAAACACATTGGTGAAGAACCATTTAGGTATATTACCTTCTTTTTTTTAATATCAATGTCATTGATCTTCATGTGTTTCCTCAATCCTGAAACGTAAGTTTTTGTTTTCCAAATTTATTACGTGTAGCCATTTCATGAAAACTGCTAAAAGATTGACGATTTCAGCAAATTCAGGAGGTAACAGCCATGGAAGGTAATTTTCAGCTTTTTCGTTTAATCTAATGCAAGTCACCCTAAACATTTTCATCGGAATTTTATGTACAAATTCTAATTGACATGCTTGAATGTTTATAGGAAATGGATTACTGGTCTACAGAACGCTAAACACGGGCTAGTGTCTGCAAACCAGGCAGGACCTCTGAGTATATTTGCCTAAAATTGAAGTCCTGCCTTTTGATAATTTGAAGCTGTTTGTTTTGAATTTTTATTAAACGAAGAAAACTTTTACGAAAGACGCACATGTTGTGTACTTGTATTTATAGACTAAAGGGAAATGGAAAGAGGAGCTATACTATGTATTGTCCTATATGCTAAACCAACAAAATATTGCACAGGTACAAGTATTCTAGTGTAAACAAGTACAATACAAAAGTATAGCTCTTTTAGAGGAGTTATTGGGAGGGAGGCATGAAGCCTGTTTGGTAGCCAAAACGAAATTTATGTCTGCCCATCAAGTTCATACTAGAACTTGGTTACCAGTTGACAAGAAATTTACTTAAACGCTCTTTATTACAGCAATAATGTTTTCAAAGTGTCCACAAACATGCAACGACATGGACAAATCACAGTGAAGTTGAAATTACTGCAACATCTTTATTTGGTACATCATTATACACAACTGTTGAATCTTTTTGGGATTTTCTTCTACAAACAAACATGTCACAAACCACAACAACAAACATTGGCCTCAATACCCATCATCAATGACTGCAGCAATCTGAGAGCATACTGATCATACGCCTGTTGATATTGCAAGTCAAAAAGCAGGGGGGAAAATGAGATCTAGCAAGTACCTTTACATTCAAACAACATTCAAGAGAGGCCAGAACAAAGTGAAGATGACACTATAATCACCAACCCTAGTGGTCTACAGTCTGAATACCCTTCCTCCATCCCTTCCCAAAACATTTCATATTACGGGGTTCTGATCGAAGTAACCTTCACATATCTAAGCATTCATTCAAGTGACCTCCAATTATCAATCCATCCAATGAACTAAAAACAGTGAAATTAAGTACAATAACTATCACATAAGAAAACAACCCCTAAGGATACAACATAGGGGCGTGTAAAGGAACCAAAGTGGTGATGAAATGCCACGTATCTAATCATTCATTCAATGAACTAAAAACAGTGAAATTATGAACAATAACTAACACATAAGTGGTGCACCGTTGTCCTCACTAAGTGGTGCACTGTAATAATCGGTGCATCAAAATAACTCCTTGTGAGGGAAAGGGAAGTATTTTTATTGAGGCAGGCTATGCGTTTTCAAATGATCAAAGTTTTTTTCATAGATTGAAAAAAGTTAACTGCATACATTGTAGTTACTGGAAGAAAGTATATCACTTAAAAATAAAAAAGGACGCCTCTTAAGCCACAAAACAGAGAAAATATTTGAGTCTTGGGCCAGCAAGGCATTCACCTGACCACTTCCCACACCCAGACCACCCTCAAGGCACTAATCGTCGACTTGACAACTATGAACAAAAATCCTTGGCCTTTTCCAATTCATTGTTCCCATACAATAAACAAAACATATGAAATCCCAATCTTCTCCTAAAATACACAATTGCAATACATTACTTATGGCCTCAACATTTGTAGACAAACTGATCCTAGTCATGTAGTACATTAGAGTAAGACATCCACAGTCTTGTAGTGAAATTGTTTTGAGAAGTAAATTAATCTTAATATCATCACCGCTACTGAAAACTAAGTAATCAATTTCATCATACAGAATTCAACACCACGCAATGTGATTGATTTCTACAAGGGTACACAGTCTCCACTTCTCCCGGTTACAAGTATTCGTGAATAGACTATAGAGGAGCAATAAGCAAAAACCAAACTTCAGAAGAACAGCAGGCGTGTAATAATTCAAGTGCCAAGAAGAACAGCAATCAACAACCACTACTCAACTAGCTCATATCTACTTTCTAGATTGCATAATGCAAAAAAATAAACAATAGGTCAGTGCGGGCAGATACATTCATATTTTCTATGATTAGTCATGATTCCTCAGTCCTAACCTTACACAAAACTTGTGATATAGCTCTCTGTTGTGTTAAGCATGTACTGGTACAACAAGATTTCACATACATCGGCTTAATGCTTGAAATAAAACAAAAACAAATTCATAAACAAAAATACAGTGAATTTATGAGGTTTAATTCGGTCAAGGGGGGACTCAATCAGAGAGGAAATTAGGCAACACGAGAGCTAGAAAGTCAAATTGAAGTCTAATTTCATTCAATTCAAAAACATAAAACCTTATGCTCAAAAACTGAAATTCAACAACAACTGCAAATAGAAATCCCAAATCATAAAAACAGAGAGCAACTGCAGAGACAACGACTCACTAACGTATTATGAAGAGGAGGATCGGATCAGTTGTAGTAGAGCTCGAGACCCATGCCATCGTGAATTTCGTAATCCTTGAGGTGATGTGATCCTTGTAGATGTTATACCACTTCTGGATACGGATCTTGTCGGCTCAGGTACCGGTCTGAGCGGCCACCAGCTTCTTCAGATCACCGATTGTATCATCTTCGTTGCACTTCACACGAACTTTCTTACCTAGTCGATCGTTCAACACCACCTCAATCATCGTCGGAGATCGTAGAGTTTTTCTTCTATGCAATACTCTTTTCCCCAAACTTTTATCTCTGCTCCGAACGCTCCGCTTTATGCCCTGTAATTATTAGGTCTACTACTCCCTCTCTTATATTATAGGAAAATGATTTTTGGCCTTTATGCGTCAAAAATGTCGTTTGTGGTCATGAAAATTTACATTGTTGTAAAAGTAAAGGTGGAAAAAAGCGTATATCTCGTTCAATTAGATAATCATTTTATATAGGTCGCGATTCTGATGTGAGCGAGATTACGTTGATGGCGATAAATCTTGATTGAGCGTTCACATAATAGCTTAGAAGATAATCGTCGTTAGAACTTTGTGAAGCGGCGTAATAGTATTTTCCTTGTGCACTCCCACATGTGCCAAGTCAAAGCGAAATGGTGCATGGATCGTTCTTAGTTAAAAACCTTGCCAAGTAACAAAACCAGGTGGGATGAAAATAAAGCTTGGTCGAAGGAAAAAAGCGCGGCCAGCTGTTAATCTTTAAGGATAACGTGTGTGTATTAGACTCACGAGGTCTATATCTCCCACGATCCTTACACCGATCAAGGAAGCTTTGAAAGCCTTCGCATTCTATATTTTCACATGTTCCTCAAATATTGCTTTAGGCGGTGACTTGGTAAACAAATCGCCACATTCTCACTCGAGACCTTACTTGATTCACTTGAATCTTGAGGAGAGCTTGTTATTCTTTGGTTATAGAAAAACTTTGGTGATATGTGTTTTGTGTTGTCACCGCCAGATATAACCAAGCTTCATCATTCGATGCAAAATTGCATTATCTTCGTAAATGCAAGTAGGCTCTTGATGGTGGAACTTAAACCACTGGTCCCTCGAATATGTGTAATGATGGACCTTAACCATATACACTCACGAACCGCCTCATGTAGAGCAATAATCTCGAGTGGTTCGAGGAGGTATCCTGAACTTTGCTTGGTTGATCTCGAAGATATCGCCGTGTTCCCGATGGTAAATACATAACGGTTTGGGAGCGACCTTTATGTGGTCGGATAGATACCAGCGTCGCAAACCCAACTAATACATTGTTTGGGGTTTGAGTAGGGGTGGCGATTTATTGTCGGCGTTTTCTTTAGGAGTTGTATTTTCATTTCACGGTCCCTCTTGTCTTTGTGTAGGAAAAAATAGGCCCAGTCAATGGTTCCTTTTAGGTATCGAAATATGTTTTTAATACCATTCCAATAATGACTGCGTTGGCGCGGGTGAATCTAGCTAACAAGTTCACTTTGAGAATGCAATATCTGGTCAGTACATTGAGCTAAATACAATAATCGCCTATTGCACTTAAGTAGAAATTTGACTCCCGATAGCTCTTAAATCATCTTCGGCTGGGCCGAAATGGATCTTTCTTTATGTCCAAACTTGACCGATCATGGGAGTGCTAACGAGTGCACTTTGTCCATATTAAATCGCTGAGCATCTTTTGGACATATGCGGTGGTGGATAAGTATTCCACAAGCTCGGTGTTCTAGTTCAAGGCCTAGACAAAACCGAGTTTTCCCGAGATCTTTCATCTCAAATTCGGTTTAAATAGCTCGCGGTTTCTCTTATTTCATTAAAATTACCTATTATGTTCATATCATCGACATATCTTTGCTACAATTGCAAATCCGAACTTGTTTTCTTTATGAATCTGCGGGGCATAGTTCATCATTCTTATATCCGCTTCCCGATCAAGTAGTCACTTGGCGGGTATACCACGTCCGCCCGGATTGTTTTAATCCGTAAAGTGGCGTTTCAATCGATTGCAAGCGCACTCCGTGGTTTAAGTCAACGACTTGGGCAATGAAAGACCATCAGGCACTTTCATGTATATCTACGAATCAAGATCCCAGTAGAGATATCTTTGTAACCACGTCCATGGTTGCATTTCCAATCCTTGAAACAAAGCCCAAACTAACTAGGTAGCGGAAAGTTATTACATCCATTCTGAGGAGTATGTCTCTCTCATAGTCAATTCAGGCGTTGTGAGAAACCTTGCGCCACAAGCGAGCCTTGTACCTTAGGACTTCATTCTTCTCATTCTGCTTTCGACAAATACCCGTTTATGTCCTACGAGGCTTTACAACTTGGTGGGGTTAGCTTCTACGGACCAAATACATCTCTTTGTCGAGAGAATCTAGTTAC
This sequence comes from Gentiana macrophylla, assembly GCA_026214975.1. Classification (NCBI taxonomy): domain Eukaryota; kingdom Viridiplantae; phylum Streptophyta; class Magnoliopsida; order Gentianales; family Gentianaceae; genus Gentiana; species Gentiana macrophylla. The sequence continues at coordinate 161,205,704 of CM047805.1, forward strand.
TGCTGGATTGCTTCTTTCCATTGAGGCCAATCTGCTCTTTGTTGACATTACACAGCAGGCGTGGTTAAACATCATCGTGCTCTATGATTTCTTGAGCAGCATATATGCAAATATATCATCAATGTGCATGGAAGATCTTTCCATCAACTCGTATGCACTCTCGTAATCCATTGAGATTTCTTTGTTCTCTGGAATCAATTCAAACATCGGGCGTCCTCGTATTGATTCATGGACATAAGCTATGTCAGAGATAATCTCGTGAGAGGATTCTCTACATTGATGATTAATGGGTCGGATTGTGCCTTACTCGCCCTCTTCTTCCTTGGGTGAGTATCGGTCGAACCAAGTGGTCTCCCACTCTTCCTTTGGGGCGACCACGGCCTCATCCACACCTCACTAAGTGTGGTACGCAATGCTGTAGCTCTGACATTGTGCCCTTTTTGGGACTTAACCTTGCGAGGCACGTTTGCGGTGGTATATGTGATCTTGTCACTTTAGCAATATCGAGAGAAACGCGTCGGGCATCGAATGCACTCGTTACGAAGATTAAGTATTCTTTGCACTTCACTTTCACTTTGTGAGTGCGGGGATCAAAATGAGGCGAGTGGGGACAAACCACGACAATTCTGTCGTTCCTTAGAAAATCCTTTTTCTTATCTCCCCTAACGACGGGGAAGGTCAGTCTAAATCAAAGACAATCCATAAATCTTGCGGTAAATAGATCGCTTTATCAAAGGTTCCAAATAGCGGATAATAGTTGGGGATTCATATCCAACATAAATACTGTCGTCTCGAGGACCCGTTTTAGTGCTATTTGTGGAAGCGCAATAGGCACATATCTTTGCACAACCAAATATCGTAAGTGTGAAATATCGAGGCTCATATCAGGTAACCAAGCGAGTGCGCGAGAAAATGGTTGGCTAGCGGTGGAGTGCAAAGCGAATAAGTAAAGCTGCGTGCAATATTGCATAACCCCAGCGAGATAGAGGCAAGTTGGTGCGCATAACCAATGCCACAGCCACCATCACAGTAGCCTTTTGATGGTAAGCTTCTGCGAGACCATTACGTGTATGCACATGGGAGTGCGGGATGTTCTACATCAATCCCGATAGACATGCAATAATCATCAAATGCTTTTGATGTGAACTCTCAAGCGTTATCAAGCCTTATAGACTTGATAGGGTGATCGAGGTGGTGAGCCCTTAAGCGTATAATCTGTGCTAAGAGTTTTGCAAATCGGGCATTCGCGTGGACAATAATCGACATGTGACCCGGCGTGTCGAGGCATCCACGAGAACCATAAAATACTTGAATGGCCCGCGTTACGGATGGATAGATCCACGTATATCACCTTGTATTCTTTGTAAGAATGGAATGTTTTGTTTCATGTCTTTAGCATAGGAAGGTCTCGATCTGTTTTTGCTAAAGCGAGGCTTTACAAAATGATTGGTGTGCCTTGGAAATGGTCAATGAGGAAGAGGATATAACTCAAATCAGGTGCTTGAGGCGACAATGGCTGCTTTGAAACAACACTACTTTGGACACTTTGCATTGCGTCGGATTTTTGTCCCATTTGTTTTCCTCGAAAGAAGGATGTCGTGTGAGTTCTTTAAAATACGGATCATCATATCTCGACCAGTGTCTGGCGATCATGCCAAAGCTTTGTATGGTCGATGTCCCAAATTTCATTGTTGGTGGCGGCGTAGGATTCAATAATCCGAATAGTACTAATATATAATCCATTAGATTGACTCATAAGCTTTTCTAGTATCGTTTCCTTCCACGTTCATTTGTGGTAATATACAAATATTCGATTCCATTCTCACGGTGAGTTTCCAAATGATAACCGTTGTACGAATATCTTTGAAACTTAACAAGGTTCGATTGGCTCTGGAGTGCATATAGGCGTTTGTGACTTTATCGTTGTGCCGTTAGGCATCAAAATGTGGCATTTCCTGCCCTTGTATTACTTGTGATGATCAATCATCGTAGTCACGAGATGAATTACATGGAATTAACTTTCGACAAATAATTGTCTATTCCTTAAGATAGTGTGTGTGGTTCCCTTTATCATTTAAGCACTCTATTTCTCCTCGATTCATTCCTACATTTAAATTAGATGAGATTAAAAAGTGAAGACATAACTCATATTCTTTAGAGTTTTAGATGGAGATAGAATGATATGCTTTTCATCCCGATATATATGTTTATTGTATGGTAGATGTATTGCTTTACACCTTAATAGTGCTATTTTGAACCATGTATATCTTTGGTAAATAAAATCGAATAAAATTCAATACTTGAGAATAAAATCAGAAATTTATTAATAGGCCAACAAAAATCAAAATAAAAGTCTAAATACATCAAAATCCAATTCAACAAACCATTATTCAAATGAACTTTAAGACCAAAATAGTCTAATTAAAAATAAGGCATTCCGCCTTCACAATGTTCTTGGAAAAATAAATAAATAAGCAAAGCGAGATCAATCAAAATGCTGAACATCCATTGGTGGCGGGGTTCTTGTTCTTATTGAAGTGCAATTGTGAGGTTGACATCGATGTCATTGCCTCCATCTTCCGTATAGTGGGCCTCTTGTTCTCTGAGATTCCCTATACCTCTTGTAATTAGGCTGCTACTTTGTTACTTGCTCGGCGGGTATTATACCAATGCCCGATAACTCACACATATAGCAGTTCGATTCCAACTCTCTCCTTTTTCTTGAGGTTCTTAGGTGCCTTTTGCACCTTAGCCTTAGGACCACCATGGCCACTAGGACCATCACCACCATTTCTGCGCCATACATTAGGGGACCTCACGGCCCATCTACTACGGCCCTGAGGTCCACTTTCCCGTGGTGCATTGTTTCCCGTGGGTAAGGCTCGGCCACGTCCAACTCCGCTTTTCTTTGGGGTTCTTTCCACCTTTCATCTTGCCATAGTTAACCTCGGGAATTTTCTTTGTCCCGGCCAGTGTGCAGCATTATTATTCATGAGAACTTGATCATGCCGCTCGACCACTTGCGGCGTGTTGATCAATTTGTGAAAGGTCGTAATATTTTTCTTGTCGTACTCCGGCTATCTTTGGTTCGCTAGTATAAGTCTTTGAAGTAGGAAAAGTGGAAAGAGTCTTACGGATCATATCATCTTACGTGAGTTCCTTTCCACGGAATTTGAGGCGTGCTCTGGGCGCAACATGTCCTTGTTGAATTGGTCTACCCGCTTTGTAGTCAAGCAAGCGGATTTCATTCCTTTGACGAGGCGATTCACGGGAGTAAAGTGTCATGAATGTTCCCAAACGTCCTACAGGGCATCCACGATTCTTTGGGTGTTTTCAGCGAAGGTACTCCCGGCGTAAGCTAGAGTCAATATATGCGCCTCAAGAACATTAGGGCATTTGCTTTTACTTTAGCATATGGGTGCGTCATAGGGTTAGGTGGGTGTTTTGATAGTGAGTGTAGTCGCTTTGCAACAAAGGCCATTTCCACATCGAAACCAGCGGTGGTACTCAATTCATACGAGTCAAGATTTCAAATTAAGGTCGAGTTGTATCGACCATCTACATAAACAAGAGTGAAGAGCATATTAATTATGTAGTCATAAGACATCCACAATAATTAATTTCAAGAGTGTGAATTGGATCACGATGCCATGGTACATAAGCGGTCACTCGTTTTTCGATGCTTTGTGAAGATCTTTTATCACGTTGATTGTTTTGTACTTAGTATATACGCGCTATGAAATTTCTTTATCATAGGATGACATATAATCTTATTTATAAGACAATCAACATATAATTATTATGCTCAATTTGAAATTTCGGGCAAACATAGCACATAACATTTTCATGGCAACATGCATATACATATCAAATTGGCCATTGATTGTTTATTAGGAGTGAATCGTTTTCTTATTTGTTCAATTGTTTATTACTATTTGTTAGGATAAATTTACGCACTTTATCACAAAACCAGCAAAACTCATAATTCAACCACAAATTTTAGAGCCACGTAATTTAGAGATGATCTGACATCTGAAATAATTAAAACATCTAGTAAAAAATCAATACTATGACTTCTTTTTTTTTTTTTTTTACGATGTGTAGCAGGCAAATCACAAAATCAATTGACCACACACATAACACTAACATTTGTGGAAAATTTTTTTTTTTTTTTTTTTGGTGTGAAATCACAAAAGCTGATAACTTTTTCTTTTTTTTTTTTTCACATAAAGGCGCTTGATAATGCGAGGCATGGTGTCTGAAACAAAGGAGCATCGGGTAGAGTTTTTGTGCATACCGTTCAACTGGAGAATTGATAGATCTGTTCACCAAAGGGATATCGCCGTTGATGGATAAAGGCATTCGCGGGCGAGAAATTTTGGCGGCGGCGGCGAAGTGGCGGCGGCGGCGGCTCAATTAGGTTTTTCTTTTACGAAACTTCGTGCGATAACGTGTAAAAGTAAAGGTGGAAAAAAAAGCGTATCTCATTCAATTAGATAATCCCACTTTATATAGGTCGCGATTCTGATGTGAACAGTTACATTGATGGCAATAAATACTAAATTGAGCGTTACATAATAACTTAGAAGATAATCGTCATTGGCTTTGACGAAGGCACATAATAGTATTTTCCTTCAACAGTTGTTTTTTTTTAAATTTTTTTTTTACTCTAACTGTATGGCGAGCAAAGGATCGGGGATGAATTCGGGAGATCATTTATGTGTCTGCATCATTGTCCATTATTATATACTCTCTAATTCCCCTCTTTTTTTTCTTTTTTTTTTTAAAGGGTAATTCCCTTTTCTAAACATGAATACGATATGCTCCTGTAAGTTTTTTTTTTATACATTTTAATAAAATAATTAAGTGTTATTAATTTTGATTATAAATGTTACGTCCAGCTCCGGATACCAAGCCCTTATCCGGAAGAAAGCGTTCGATGCGTATAGCATTAAATAAATCTAACATTATCATAAGCCTCTAAATCGTAAGTATCAAATAAAAGCAAGCGGAAGCCCAAAAGACTAAGGTAAAATCATAAATGCTACTAAAAAAGAAAGTAACCATACTAAAGATGGATAGTTAAATTCTGACGACGAAAAACCCAAACACTTGCCTGTCTGAGATCTAAAAAAACAAACCAAACTTACAAGGTCTTAGAAATAGAAGTACAACAAGTCTAAGAAAAGAATACAACTAGTCTAGTACAACATTTACAAAGAAATAAACTAAGAGCTTTGTCAAGACTTCAAAGTCTTCAAAGGTAAATCATCTACACTGATCAATATGTTAGTCTTCTCACCCCATGATGCATACAAAGAAAATGCAAATGAGGTAAGTACAAAGTACTTAGTAAAAGTGAGAAGCTAATGACTAACTAAGTTATACAGCGAAAGGTTATTATTATGATTATTAAATTATCTTTATGAGACCGACTCAATCTAAGGTTCAATCCAACATGTAATGACTAAGCGTTTCTAGCTTAGCTTATCTTGGTTACATCATCACTCAAGGACACAATGCATGGTGAAAATTCCACCCACGAGATATACTTGCCAACTACGGTGGTTAGCACCGGTAGTCCGGGATCTCCAGGTATGTATATATCGTTCGATGGATTTCTTCCACTACCCTTGACCTTTTGAGCGATGGCGTTGTCCACCTTTTATGAGCGTATCACATCGATTTGAATCGATGTCGACCGAGAATAAGTGGCGTTTTAGCTTTTACTACACTTATGTAATTATTATTGTGAATTAACTAGTCACTAAGTGTTTTCAAGTAAGCTCCTCGCATACACTACTCTCTTTCTATACCACTGAGACACGGACAAGGCCTAGCAAATACCTGAGACATTGATGAATGCTAATTCATCAAAGCACAAGCCTTTTCATGCTCTTCCGGCGGATCGAACTTCAACTCCGCTTTAAGAGTACATTCGGTGTTTTAAGCTGAGCGAATCGAAGTTCAATCGAAGCTTGTTTATGTCTAATTAATGTTATTGAATCAAAAAAATTAGAAATCTAAAACTCAACACAAATATACCAAAACATATCACAACTCAATAATTACAACTTAGCACGAATTCAATCACCAAATAACACCAAGACTCACCAAAACTCAACCTATCGTTATAAAACTATAATTACTCATTAGGAAGAGTCTCTTACCTTAATTTCCAGCAAAACAGAAAGTTAAACGTCAAGCAACTGCAACAACTATTGATCCTCAACCCCAAAACCTATTTGATCAACAAGAAACCCTAAAATCCTATTTCTTTGAGAAAACCGAAACGAAAAAGTTCATAAAACTGCAGATTACCTGGATTATTTTCTATGAAACTATTTTAGAATGATCTACACTCCAAAGCGATCGTTTTGACAACTCATGGCTGAAAAGCAGATTTACGGTTAAAAGATATGAATTTTTGAAGAAACGAACTCGACGATTACGAAAACTAGTGCTAAATTGAAAACTTACGAAATTGAGAGATGTTATTTTCCAAAGTTGCGTCTCCTCATGGCGATCACTTTTCTCTCTGCGGAATCTTGAGCAGGATGAGCGGATTGGTCACCGCGGTTGAAGATTCGTTCTCCAATTTTTACGGCATCTTACTGCGTTGCTTCTCCTTGAGTTGACGTTGCATCTTTTTTTTTGAATTTGTGTGACATAATAAGTGTGGATTTTGGCTATTATCTTCCTTAAATCGCTATTAATTAAATCTATTAATTGAATAACAAAATCCCTTAATTAAATCCTTTTTAATTAAGTAAAAAGAACAAATAATAATTAGGTTGTAGTGATTAAACCCAATTACTATTTTACCCTTTTACGAAAAGTCGGGATGTTACATTCCTTCCCCCCTTAAGAGGAGTTTCGTCCTCGAAACTCGAATGTAACCGGGAGGTACTTGAACCCTGGACTTGCAAAGCGTCTCGTCTTAACTCTCATGTCATCTTTGCCATTGTGTATACTACTTTATTGAACCCGAGTCTAGTTATCGTCTTAACTCCTTGACTTTCTTTATCCACCACTCCAAAGTGCACTTGTTTCTTACTGCGTACATGAAGATCTCTCAATTACTACGAGGTCCACGCTTGCGTCCACATCAACATTGGTTAAGCATTAGTTCATCCCTGGCACAAGAGGGACGTCTTTAGATACACTTTATCTTCACTTCAGACCCACACCGTCTTCTTCTTCCATCTTCACAACTCTTCTGCTTGTCTTGAGCCAACTTGAGGTTGCGACGATCCACTTCAATCTTCTTGTTGGCTTGTTGTATCACTCTGGTCTTGTATTATTTCATTGCTCCACTTCATCCTAGAAAGCGGCATTCTCGCTTTCTTCCATGCAGAGCTTCAAATGTTAACATCCCGGATGTTGGCGTGGTAACCATTATTGTAGACAACACGTCTATCTCTATCCTCATGAAAGATCATTAGTGAGTGCTTGTTCCAACTCTCTGTGCATCTTGGTTTCTCCGAATGATTGCAACTGCTATCTTGTGGCTTCATTCATCACTTTGACATGAACTTGTTGTAGAACCACAATGATCCCAGCTAAAGGACTTCTGAGTCTCATTGGGATGAAGAACATGCATTTTCCATACTTTCTCTCGGCGATCGATCAATCCTTATGACAATAAGGGTTAGCTTGGAAAAACAAGCGAGTTTGAAGGAGACAAGTTGAGCACCGGAAGACTAAACCATTTAGAAATCAAAGAGGCGAGAATCTCAACATGCGGGAGTTTTAGAGACAAAGCAGTACACCAAAGGCCTCGAGAATGAAATAAAGGGAACTTATCAAGGAAAAATCAAAGTGCATTATTCAAGCGAGTTATTTCAAAATTGAAAAGGAGATAGGGTTTTCCTCTCATGACAATGTAAGGAAAAATCAAAAGTTTGAAAAAGTATGTGATAAGCGAGCTTTCAAGTGAAGGGAAAAGACACTTAAAATTTTTGGATAAAGTTTAGCTTCAAAATTAACTCAAACTTTCAAATGAAGTGTGAAAGATCATTGATGATCAATTCAAAGTTTCAAGGTTGCCTTTACTCGAGAGGAATAGTACCTTTGCCGGGAAATAAGGGCTCAAGGTTATTCCTTATGTGGGAAAAAAAGGTTAAGATAAAATAGACTTTCAACTAGTATGACAAAATTGTAATAGAAACGCCAAAATAGAAGATGGAATATCAAAAAAGTGTATCTGGCGGTTCATGGCTCTAAATGGCCTGAAAGAGAGTTAAAATTGAAGGGTATAAGGTACATTATAAATGGCGCGAAGCGCATGACAATCGCTCACAATCTTTGGTAAATCCTCGAAGGTTGAACTTTCTACGACAAAGAAAATTCTCACACGCGTGTGATTTTTGTGATTCCTACAGTGAAGAGAACACTCACTTTCATGAAGTGATAAATCAAAGTCAAGAAGACTTCAATAAAAGCTAAGAAGCCAAATTTTATATCATCATAATTGTCTATCTCTGGCTATTGGCGAAAGCGAAATGTTCTGTTGGCTAATAAAAGAATAAATAAATAAAGTGCTAAAAATCCAATACAAAATAAAACCAACTCTAATTAATTAAATAATATTCATAAATAGCACGAATGATGTATCCTCCGAGCATGAAGCTGGATCACATCATTCCTCCCGGTTCGAAAGGATTAGTCCTCGAATCCACAGGATCGAATAGTAGCGTGGGTGAACATATGTGAGTAGGCCTCATAGTGAAGTACATCCAAGAAAAGTATAGAGTGAACACTTTAGTAACTTGAGTCTCTTGTACAAGCGAGCGGGGCCAACATAATAATCGGCAACCACAAAATCGAAAGGGCGACAATGCACCAAAAATGGATCATGATAAATATGTGATGCTTGTATATCTTTTAAGTGCGCAAGTGACCCGACCGACTTGGCAACATTGTCAGCGCCTCCAACAAAAGGCATGTACTGCAAAGAAAATCTTTGGGGCAACCTGATTCAAAAATGGCTCAATGGTGAGCATGGTTGCCTTCTCATTCTCAGCAGCGATCTCAACCTCTGTACCATCATGAGCAGCCACATACAACCTCGGATGTGACAACACACTCCTTATGCTCATCGGGGAACATCAGCGAGCGCATCTACACATGTAATTACCTCGGCCTCGATGAGGGAAGGCAACTCCGCGTAACTAATGTGCTCATGCGTAATAACGGCACAAGGTTCCACAGGTGTGTCCTCAACCGTGGGCAAGTCTGTTTGCTTTCTGCGAGGCGACCCTGTTTGTTTCCGTTCGGCCCGTAAACATGTCTAATTGTTTACGCAAGTTCACTTTGGATTCACCTGCCACCTCCGCTCATCTTCCTCCTTTCTTGCTCTACCTCCTCTATCACATCTACCGCCTCTTCCTCCTCCGTCATCACCTCGGTTTGCAGCGGACAACAAAGTAGAAAGTGTCTCACGAATCTCACGTATGTCATCACGTAAAGGTGTCAGTGCCGCCTGTATGGCCTTATCTACCGTCTGTCTCACTTCATCGAACTTCTCCTTTAATTGTGCCTCCACAATTTCATTTACCTCTTCAACAACTAAACCACGTCTCGTGTCAGGACATACTTACGGCCCGTACCATAAAATGAATACCAAATGCGGGACCAATTATACGACTTTATACTCACTTAACCATGCCTGTCCGAAAACTATAGATTCACCTCTCATTGGAAACACGTCACATAGCATGTCAAATTTATAACCGTTAAGTTCAACGGGAACCCACGCTTGTCTTGTAACCTGAACCCGACGACTTCCAGTATGAATGTAATAAGGATGAGGATGCTATCGACAACAAGTCCAACTCTTTAACCACCGCATTACTAACTAAAGTCGTCTCTTCATCGTGTGATCAATGCGAACTCATATTCCTTATCCCGAATAAGACAATGTGAATAAAATATGTTGTAATCCATGACCAAAATAATATATATTAGCACAACTCTAGTGTTTACACTCACCATTATGCTCAATCGTAATGAAATTTTTAATGATGAATTACACAGGTGTGAAAATTTTCACACCCTGGTGTGAAACCCACGTATTTAATGACCAAACTAAGACGAATCTGCCAAAACTCAAAGACAAAATTTGTAGAACAGAGAGTTTTCTAAATGATGTCAAAATTTCAGATTTTTGGAGGTCTAGAAGTGGCTCAAACAATCATTTTCAGAAACTGGTGCAATCTGTCATAAATTTCCAGAATGATAGCAGTGATTTAAGGTGCCGATTGTGACCAAATTAGAACGAATTTGGAAAACCTCAAAAGATAAAAGTTGTAGATCGGAGAATTTCCTATAAGATCACCAAGTTTCGGGTGATTCGAATCGTATAGACCACAAAAATCGAATTCAAACGATGATTAACAGGTGCAGTTTTCTGGGCAGATCGTTTGTATTGATCGGCAGTTTTAGACAAGGTATGTGTCGAATCTGGATTGGGTACAAAGACAAAAGTGTACATCGAGATGTGTTGGAGATGTGGTAAAAATTTTAGAATTTTGGAGGGTTTTTGGTTAGGGATCGAACTGATACAAAAACGGGTCTGGGAAAAAAATTAGGGTTCTTAGGATGAAGGTTTGAAGATTGCTTGTGTTCTTGGGTGGGTGGGGGTGGGGGGAGGTTGGGCCGACTGAAAAGAAAAAGAAAAACAAGAACAACAATTTTTTAATTTTTTTGGAATTAAACGGAATAAAGGAAAAAAATAAAAGGGATATTTGCTCACGAAGTTCTTGAGTTACTGCTAAGTGATGTGATTAGGTTGGAATCGAGATCCGATGTTTTGCCGAGGAAGTAACTAAAGAACAATGGCGAGTAATGATCCTGAGACCTAGTAATCCAACTAAATCGTAGCGAAGCCGCAATCAATCGCTCACAATCTTTGGTAAATCCTCAAAGGGTTGAACTTTCTACGACAAAGAAAATTCTCACACGAATGTGATTTTGTGATTCCTATACTGAAGAAAAACACTCACTTCATGAGTGATAAATCAAAGTCAAGAAGACTTCAATAAAAGCTAAGAAGCCAAATTTTATATCATCATAATTATCTATCTCTCTTATTAGCGAAAGCGAAATGTTCACATTGGTTAATAAAAGAATAAATAAATAAAGTCTTAAAAATCCAATATAAAATAAAACCAACTCTAATTAATTAAATAATATTCATAAATAGCACGAATGATGTATCTCCGAGCATAGGCTGGATCACATCGGATATGTTTCTTAGGTAATTCATGAAAACAAGTGAAGATGATTTATTGAGCTTACAGATCTCAAGTGAGGGATTACATGAGAAATAAAATACCAGATAAGGTATAATTACAAAAGAGACACGAAAAGGGTCTAAACATCAAACATGGCATCTTGGAGGATAGCATATTGGTTATTGTTTAAAAATGCAAAAGAAATTATAACGTTAGCTTGACACATGACTTCTATTAATTGCTAAGAGGGTGTGCTGCACACAAATGGCCCATGGCCACCTCTTAGCTTGACACGTGGCTTTTGTTTTCTTTCTAAACAAGCCTTTGGCTTTTTTTTTAATCAAAGCGTGTCTTTGTTAGCGATTTTGCGAGAAAAGAAAAAAAAAAACGGAAAGCCAGCGAATTTGAAATTGTCTTTGTGTATCTACGATGGAAGATGGCTGGTTTAGCTATAAAATACAACAACAAAAAATGCCCAATAATTATCCATGACCACGAAAATAATCACGGCGCCACGATTACTCTCGGTTTTCTTCTTATATCTATTAATTGCTAAGAGGGTGTGTAAAAGATTAAAATGGCACAAAAGGATTAGAATTTTGTCACATGGTCAATCAAGTAGTTAGTTACAACTACCACAAGTCGGTCACAGACAAGTTGGAACTTCTAGGCTTATATAAAGTGTAATTAGAGTAGTCATTAAGCAATTAGAATCTTGAATCATTGTTCAAGTGTATTGATTCAAGTATTGAGTAAGTGTCTTAGTTTCCCACCTTTTACGGATTCAAATTTATGAAGTTGATCTTCATCTTCTTCATCTTCAATTTTACGTAATTACATGTTTTGATTCAAATCTTAATTTGATTTCAGTTTTCAGTTTGAATTTCAACATGGTAGCAGAGCCAATAGCTATCCGCTAATTGTTCTTGTTCTGTTTTTTGAGTTTAATTCATCTCTTGAGTTCAATTTTTGTCTTCAATAGCTTGGTGCGTCTCGACAATTCTAATACCAGTCTTGATAATCCGAGTTTGGTAATTGTTCGTCCTTTACTCAAAGGAGCTGATAACTATAATCATTAGAAGAGAGCAATGACCAAAGTTCTGTCGTCTCGTGGTAGACTGAATCTTGTGGATGGATCTTCAACAATGCCGAGGTGTGGATCACGGGGATATCTGCTTGGATGCAAGTAAATGATCTCGTGCATTAAGTGGCTTATTAATTCCATGGTTCTGCTTTTGTTGAGGCGTTACTTGACACAACAAGGGAAAATTGGACTAATCTTCAAGAAAGATTTGGTCGAGGTAATGCATATAGAATCTCAAATCTTGAGGAAGAAATTGAGAAAACTAAGCAAGGAATGTTGTCTGTCACAGATTACTATACAAAACTTAAATATCTTTGGGATCGATATTTGATTTTGAAACCCATTCCTCCTTGTGTTTGTCTGCTTTCTGAGATAATTAGGGAATATTATGATAATGCATATACTACCAGTTTGTAAAAGGGTTGAATGGCAATTTTAGTGCGGTTAAGTCACAAGTGTTGATGACAATGCCTTTGCCAAATGTCAAAACAACCTTTGTCATGGCCTCGATCATGAACAACAATTGGATTATAATTACGCTCTGTTGATTCTATGGTTCTTGCTACACGATCGAGACAACAAAACTCAATTTTTGGTAATTCTAATGTTGTTATGCAATCTAACTTTCAAGGTCGGGGAAGGGGCAAAGGCGAGAGGTTATGGTGCACAGGGCGCGAGGGCAAGGAAATTACAAGAAACCTCGGTGTTTATCTTTGTGGAAAGGAAGGTCATATAGTGGATAAGTGTTACTGAAGTATGGATTCCCTTCAAAATTTGGCGAAGTGCGGGAGGTTTTGTGGCCAACAATGTTAGTCTTGAAGATAATCATGAAGAACTTGCTACTGAAATTTCAAATTTACGGCCGGGATGTGTCACATTCGAGGCTCCATTGGTGGAATCTCACACTCTCGTATGAACATTTATTGTCTCTCATCTAGGGATTGCGATCTACTTCCGACCATTGCAATTCTATGATTTGTTTGCAAACAATGTCTCACAAGGGCCAGGTATTGTTGACAGTAGTATCCAATGGATCATGGATTCAGGAGCTACTGATCACATAACATATTATATACAAAACATTTTGATATAAATCCTGTTCATGATTTTTCTTTCACATTACCTAACAGGGTCTCTATTGTAGTCACTCATATAGGCAAAATGAGGATCAATCCTTCTATTGTGCATTTTGTGCTGCAAAATGTATTTTTTATACCTACTTTTTAGTATAACCTAATTTCTGTCAGAAAATTAGTGTCTGACAGTGGTTTATTAGTTAGCTTTTCTCCTAACACTTGTCTTGTGCAGGACCAACTAACTTTAAAGAGGATTGGTACAACTGAATTAAAAAAAAAGGGTTATACTTCTAGTAATAGGATTAAAGGTCTGTTTAAGACCTATGGCCGAAGAAAGATCTGAAAATTCTTACACCGCTAAAGTTAATCTCTAATGACACACTCGTGCGTCACATTGGATAAAAATTAGGGAAAAGTTCTTTCTCACTAAATATCCATCGGAGAGCATGATTGGAAAATGATTCAAAACAAGATTAAATCTTCTTGAAACTAATTCATTGGAGAAACAAGAAATCTGATTGGATAAAGATTCACCGTCTAGTGTAAAGGATGTCATGCCGAAAGATTGTCGATTCTATGATTGCATTTTCTCGGTTGGGCAACGGTTTCTTGAACCTCATTTGCTTTAGTTTCACGTCATTAAACTTTTATAAGATTGAGATAAACCGGGGCATGTGGTACCTCAAGTAATCACATGTTTTAACGTGTGGTACCTCAAGTAATCACATGTTTATTACACTATTGGGGTGCTCCAGATAGGAAAACTATAGTGCCTTAAAAGACACCCTTCTTTATTAATAAAGTATTAGGTAAGTAGTTTTTATTTTTGAAAAACAAGTAGGTAGTTAAAAGGAGAGTGTTATGCGAAATTTTTATTGAAAATGAGAGTGTTGGGCATCCTTTTGCACATCCATAAAAGAACTGAATGACATACGGCTTGAAGTGTAAAGGTAGGGACGGAAGGCTATTACCCAAATAATATTTTAATTGAAGGCTTCTATTTTTTTTGGACTTTTCATTAAAGGGACTAAAAAAGAGCGCTATTACGTCCGCCCTAAACCATGGTGTACTACTAGGGTGGTAGGAAAACAACCAAATGGTTAAAGCCATCAATTTTTAAGGAGATCAAATAACCCAGAATGGTTTTTACAACATTGTAAGAGGTTGATGATTAACTATGGAGAAAGCAAAACGGGTTTTTGAGTTTTCTTGCTTTGTATAACCGGAGCAAAATCTTGGTCTGACACTCAAATTTTGTTGTGGAACCTCATAATGGGTTGTTGTTTGCCATCTGGGATAGCAAACAAAACAATAGGCTTTGATGGTCTAATGAAGGGGACATCACACCTGAAATATCCTTTCCTCTCCAACTGCACTATGTCGCTACGCTTCAAGTTCCTCATGTTCGAATCTCCCAATGCAGCTGTCTCCTTTTTTGTGTATGGGTTTACGACGTCCACAAAATTTTCATCTTCTTCAAGCTGTATTCATATGCAACAATTCCAAAAGACACATGTAAGCACACACACTTCTCAACAAAAGAAGATTGCTACTTCTTTTGAAGGATCAAGACAAGGAAGAAGAAAGTATACGTACCTTCTTCTTTGTGATTAAATAATCAAAATCAACTAAAGATAGCGTAACAAGCTCATTGCTTTCCGGCAGCCATGTAAGCTTCAACTTTGTAGTCTTTACAGATCCTTCAAGATGCAAGACCCCGCTTAGCTGTGTCACGTATCCCTCCTCGTCCTTCTCGACCCCTTTTATGATTGCATTACCCCAATCCATCAGGGTCACTTCCTCATCCACAGAGATAGCTTGGGCATCATCCTGATCTATCCATATTCTCTTTGAAAATGTTGTAGCTTTATCCCCAGCACCTTCATACTTCTTGTGCTTTGGTATGATCCGCACAAATGGCTCCGCTGGACCATTGCTTAATGTTAGCAAGACTCTCCGTTCTGCAATTACTGCTGTGTGCCTTGGGCAAACTGGATCTATGATCTTTTTATTAATGGCCCAAATCTTGTCCCATTCCATGAGATTTAAATTCTTTGATGCCCCCTATAACATTTCAAAGCAACAGATTAAGTGCCAGTTAAAAAGCATCGGTATGCATTTCATGGAAAGTAGACAGAGGACCAAACAAGATACCATACACATATACATACATATGTGTGTGTGTGTGTATATAAATATATATATGTATATATAATGTTCTCCCTCCACCAATCCAAATGAGGTGACTTGCAGAAACATGTGCACTATCCAATAACAAGTGAATGAAGAAATGAAATCTCAGAGACAAGGAAGAAAAGAAAGAAGAGTAAGAAGACAAAGGCAACCAAAATGACTGACTTAAAATAAATGTCCCACTCTCAAGCATGTAATATTACAAGCAACAAGCTCCAGAGGCACTCATCTGAGAAAAGTTGCTCAAAAGGCTTTACCTGTTCAAGTATGAACTGTATTAATGCTTCAATTTTCAATCCCGACGTACTATCCCTTGAACAGTAGGAAAGCGAGGATCATCCCATCCATCAACCTTACCATTTTGCACAAACCATAAAAGTTTCCGCTTGCTAAGAAGTGTGTAAACTAAATTAACCCTGCTGAATTCATACAAGTGGACTTTCTTAAACCCCATATCCTTTTGAATCCAGTGATATTGATCATTGCGATCATGATATTCACTAGATCTAAGCGCGTGAGTAATACCTTCTACTGCATCAACAAATGGGCATGCAAAATCGTAGGTGGGATACAACTTATATCTCGAGCCAATCCTGTGGTGAGGAGTAAAATTGCAACGGTAATATACAGGATCCCTCATGGCCTTGTTTGGCTGCTGCATATTTAACTTGCCTCTCAAACAACACATCTGACCCCTTTCGGACCCAGCTATCATTTCTCCCCACAGCTTAAAATTCTCCTCAATGCTATTATTCCTACATATTGAATCTATTCCATCCATACGCTCTTGCCTCATTTTCTCCTGTGGTGTATCATCAATGTAAGCCTTACCCTCACGAATTAATTTTTCAGCCATTTCCATCATCTGTGGAAAATAATCAGATGTGTAGGTCACTCTCTCATACTTTATCCCCAAAGTTTCAATATCCTTCATCAGATTGTCAACAAATTCGCTACTCTCTTTATCAGGATTTGTGTCGTCAAAGCGCAAAATCAACTGACCATGATACCTATCAGCGAAATACTTATTCAATAGTGCTGCTTTTGAATGGCCAATATGAAGATAACCACTGGGCTCAGGAGCAAATCGCAGCTGTACTTTCCCGATTTCAGCTTCAGGAAGACTTACCTCGTAAGTGTGTTGACTGCCTCTTGCTCCCTTCTCACTCACATCACCATTTGAATTGACAGATTGCACAGTTGTACCTTGTTTCTCCTTGGACTTGGAAATCGTTTGTATTCCCAAACCCTTCTTCCCGATGTAAAGCGCAGTCACTTCACTCATAATGGTATGATATTCAGAGTTTATTGAGTTGAACCAACGCACCAAGTTTTGATATTTCTTAGAATTGCGCAGACTCTGCCATCTCTGCCCAGTTCCTGCAAATTAGTGATTTATTGAGTTGATTAAGTGCATATTAAAACTTGTATGCATGATTCCTTAAAGTGCATTACAAATATACAATATCCATGAGAATTCTTCCTGGTCCAAATTCAAGATTATATGCTATAAATCCAGTTCTTACTTTTAATTGTCTTATTTTAAACTAATTTTCCTACCAAATAATGTTTTGCATCAGATTCAAACACAGAGTGAATAAGAAAACCTTCTTCAAAGTTTCATCTGCATATGATTACAAAATAAAATACTAATTCAGAACACTAAGTGGTACCTGCAAGAGCTGACCAAATTGAAATATCGGCAATAGACAACCCAGAACCAACCAAAAGGTGCGTTGCAAGAGATATCCATCAACATAAGCACATGCTCCCTCAAACTCAGAGCCAGATGCAAAAACAGGTACGTAGTCAACCCATTCATCAATCTACAGATGGAAAAACAATATATGATTGTAAGAAAGTAATGTAGAACCAAATTTACTTGCCACCAGAACCAATATCACAGGTTCCTTCAAACCTTAACGGTATAAAAACTATTACAACAAGGAAATTAACTGAACCTGACTAGACTCAAAGGCATCATCCTAGAGTAGAAGTTCTTAATGGTAGAAATCCGCCCAATGTACCGCAGAACGACAGAAGATCCATGCAATTTCCCGCTGTCCAAAATAGTGTTAACAAGACACAAACAAAACAACACCCGTTAGCCAAAGATGAAAATATATATTACATATTAATCTCCGAAGAGAATTGATGAAAATGTAAAAAAATAATACAGAACACAAACTGAACAAAAGCAATATAACAATAAACAAAAAAAGAATGCAGAATTAAAAGAAAAAAGAAATACCGAGGCGTATGAAGAAAGAAATAAGAGAAAGTACCCGTTGGGGAAGAGGAGAACAGGGAGGGAGTCACTAAGAAGAGATGAATCCACGGATAGAGAAACTCCGCCGATTTGAGCGGCAATAATGGCGGCGACCGGCGGGCTATCGGGAGGGAATAAAAGTTTCAGTTCCATGATTCGAGGACGGCGGAGTAGGGTTTCTTTAGGGCTTGTCGGCGGCGGAGATGTATCAGCACCAGAAAGAGAATGCTTGATTACTGGCGATTTTCGACGATATGAAAAATCCAACGGCTGCTACTCTATTTTGAATCCCATCTGCTGCTTCTTCTTTTTTTTCCACAATCGATGAAAGCATTCATTAATGAAATATTAATTCGTCTGGCCAAATCGAATGACACCCACGCCAATAAACGCTATTTACGGACGAAAGAAAAATGCAGCAAGTTTATGAGCAAACTTATTGCTTTCTCTTTCAGTGTACAAAATATGGCATGAAACAAAACGCGAAATTAACGACCTAGTATCATCTAGAACAACTACAGAATCAAACGGGGGAGACTGGCCTACTTCACAACAGTTAGCTAAAGTCTTATTATCAGTAAAACAAACCAAGCTCGTGACGCCCATGGCTATACACCTACTAAGACACCAGCGCAGCGCTTGAGCCTCCGCAGCAAAGGCGGAATTGGCCACGGATCTCGGGGACGCCCAAGCTTCCAAAATCGTACCATCCTCCCTGAGAAGAGCTGCTCCGTAACCAAAGCAGGCAAGATTCCGCTTCCAGTGCATCGACAAAGGCCCTAATCCCGCCGGAGAGAAGGGGTCATCAGACGCTGCAAGACAGGAGAGGAGGAAATAACATTAGAATCTACCCTCTCCTCACATTGTGCCTGCTCAAAGTCTAACCACGCCTCATTAGCATACTTAGCAGTACTCTCCGGGGGCCAAAACAAGGAATTGAAAAAACTCTTACAACGCGCTTTCCAAATGAACCAAAGGATGAAACAAGAAAAAACTATACGATCATTTAAAATCCCATGAGGAGTCATGGAAGACACCGCATCCCACCAACATTTTATCGAGGCATTAGGAGCCCGGAACTCTTCCCATGAAACACCTCATCCTAACACACTTTACTCTCTTTACCTCTTTCGCCCCCACGTCGACGAAAATATACCGGATTACTTGATCCAAGATGTCAAGTCATCCATAAATGTTTAGTCAAAATCACAAGAAGAATTTTTTTGATCAAATTAACGAGTCATATTACCAGGGGCGGCGCCATGTAGTGTAAAATGGGTCAACTGACTCCCAAAATTTAAATTTAAAAAAAAATTCTATGTATTTTTACACAACTTAAAAAATTATGTATTAATATCTACTTATGACCATTAAAATTTTCAAATATCGACCCTTGAACCATTTTTATACACATATTTTTCATATAATGCATTAGAAACTTGTGATACGATTTGTCGTTCCCGATCCGTGACCCGTATCACATAACTTCTGCAGTCGCTCCTGCATATTACTCTCACACCACTCTACCTCACCCACCTTACGTTTCCATGCTAATCACACTCACAATTCACCTTACCACATTACCTTACTACTCACATTGTCTTACATACCCTATCAAACCTCACCCCACCCTATCCTACTCATCATTTATCGTACCTTACCTGTCACCTCACTGTATCCTATGTTTTCACCCGCTCTTACCCTACCCCCACATGCAAAAAAATTATGCATCTACAAATGATAACGTGAGAAAAATACCCAGCTACAAATGCTTTTTGTTAATTTAAAAGCAACAATTTTATCAAACAATATATAGGATTCGGTGTTTGAGTAAAATCTTATAATTATCACCTATCAAGCGGTCATTTATCATACAACTTGTATACTTTTAACCACGTATAACTACTTTTCATTTATGGATACTCGGACAAGATCAAAGGTTGTGTTTGTTTTGCCAAAATTTTTTTTTTTGTTTCTTTTTACATCACATCACCAATCATTTATTACAATTTTCCCACCAATCAAATCTTCAACTACAAATAAAAACATATTAAATCATCTCTCATCATTTCACTTTATCAACTTTATTACCTTTTTTACCATTATTTTATTCATTATTCTACTTTATTTCACCAATCATTTAATCACACAAATTTCAAAAAACATCTTAACTTTCTAATCATTACTTCAATCACTTTATTT
This sequence comes from Gentiana macrophylla, assembly GCA_026214975.1. Taxonomy (NCBI): domain Eukaryota; kingdom Viridiplantae; phylum Streptophyta; class Magnoliopsida; order Gentianales; family Gentianaceae; genus Gentiana; species Gentiana macrophylla. Next base: position 161,225,765 of record CM047805.1, read on the forward strand.
AAAAAAACCCTAAAAAAATTTCAACCCAAAACAAACACAACCAAAGTGTTTGTAATAAGACGCATTCACCAATTCAATCATCTGCATAATCATAGACGGGACAATAAAGCCCTGAGTAATAACTATTTTAATTATGATCATTCATGGTTGTTTGATTTGGATTGCATTTCTAACAAATGTATCGACTGTGTAATTTATACCTCTGCGCCAACACCGGCAATCCGATTGCAAACCACGTTGTTCTTGCACACGAATTGAAATCGTTCAGCTGAAAAACAGATCAAATCTTGAAAAAATGTAACTCGTATCATATGCCCCGCACTAAATCGTTAGATATAAGATATATAAATAAAAATAAAAGTATTTTAAATTATCATAAATCTCATCTAACTCATAAAGCACCGGCATTTTAGTCTAAGTGATGTCCGCATTATCGTAGATTTTTCCGAAACGACACACGAATGACACGATCGACTCTCCTTCAACACAGATCGGCTGATTTTAAAATAATATTGATTAAAATTTTAATAATCGACATGCTGCCAAGACAGCTGAAATTTTTTCAATTTGTTGTGTTCTTTTTGTTTATTAACATAAAAATGTTAAATGAAATGTATTTACATTTATATTTATACTAGTAGGAAACCCGTGCGATGCACGGAGGAACGTAAACACTGAAAATAATTAGTAAATAAAAAAGATAATCGCCTCTGAATTTAAAGTCAGTTTTTTTTCTTCCACAGACACCTACAACAGTTCTTTTGTAAAAAATCACGGGAAATGTTATATTTGAAATTGAGTAATAAAGAAAAATGACAGCATAAAATATAATTTAATACAATGTCCCGAAACTCATACAATAATGAGAATGAAAAGTAAATGATTGATAACATAATAGAAAACGGACATATACACCTACAAAGCGTGATCCATTGACTGTAAAAAAATCAATTATTTAAATGTTTAAGATACCGTGGGAGCGCTATAGGGAAAGCAAGTACAACATTACATACAACATTCAGGATACGAAGTGTATCAATTATGGACGCACCACACTGGCCATAATCTAGCTTTGGTGGGCTTCCTTCAATGTAACCCCGACCTCTTTTCGTGCACTCCTCACCTCGTCCATGAGGATGATCCACTGGATTCGTTGCAAGATCATGAACAATGGGCGTTTGCCCAACAACCGGCTTTGTCCAGGTTTTCGAAGAAATTGACATCATAAGGTAAAGAAAAATGTTATGCTTGGAAGTGAAATGATACATACAATATGTATCCATCTTAAATAGAAGAAAACGTAGCAATAAGCTTGATTAATAAGTTTGAAGTAATCAAACATAACATACACTACAATGAATGGTACAATTGGGGTTTTTGACACGCCTCACCAACCGTTGGAGTGTAAACGACTGGAAGTAGCTCCTCAACATTCTCAATAAGCATCTTATAAGACAGCCTTTCATTCCTCTCCTGTAAAAACCAATATCCCCGGTTACATAACAACTTAAGACATTCACAATTATCCAGAAATCAAAGAGCGTTTAAAGATAAGAAATTTAACAACCTGGAGATCCATCATGGCCATGTAACGTTGAAGGGGAACCTGATATTGCCGCATATTTGCCATAATTTTCTTGACCTGCATAGCAACGTAAGAATATATGTGGTAAACGTTGTCCGCGAGAAAAAATTTCTAAGGGACTTAATATGGGTAGAAAACCTGAGTATCTTGGCTTAAGATCACTGGAGGAAGAAGACCACGTAAGTAGTGGGCATCCTTCTCTCGTTCTGTAAAGGCAAGCCCTTTGTTGTAATGTGGATCACGCAACAATGGATACCCACTATTCAATGGAAAAACAACATTTAAGTTTCAACTACGGATATCAAGATTCACGTAGCTCGATTAAAGATTATAAGCCACGGGGTGTATTATTAAAGTAAATAAACAGAAGTATCAAACTACGCTTCAGAGCTCGTGTGAAAGATCGTTCCTTTACTCCTAACATACAATCTGGCAAGAACCGATAACATATCAAAAAATACCTTTTTTACCTCAGCTTTCAAAACCAAAAAACTCAGTTTGTATTTTCAAATATAATTTCATCCAGGAAATGAGACCCCTTTACTAAGTCCTTTCAATCTATCACTGTTTTATACACAGAGAAGCTTCACAAAATTTCTACCGTAAATAATTATTCTTCAAAGTTCAGTCCTAAATTATGCTTAAAAAAACATGAATCATTCCTCAAAAAAGGAGAATTTATCTGCATCACACCCAACTTAACACGGTAACGCTTATTTGTACCACACCAAACCTTTTAATAGTACACAAATTTAGCTTTAATCCAAAAAATCAATTAAGATTCACTTATTAAGCTTTGTATGCATAATACTATGTAAAGAAAAAGCAGGAATAGTAATCCTTAAAAAAGGATTTTTCTAAAAAAACACATTCTCTTCTTCAAAAAAAAAAAAAAAAACATACTCAGAAACCATCATAGCGTAAGATTTCGACTTACGGTAAACAAAAGGTAAGCTCATCCAGGTCACTCAATCCCATAGTCCTATGATCTGCAATCAACGAATATGAAAAAGAAAAGAAAAATCAACGGTTAGTGTAAAAAAAACCCTTACCTTAAAATTCTCCTATAAATGCTTGTGTATTCAACCCTTCATCCTCCAAACAAATCTGCTATACTTTAATTTTCTCCGAGCAACTGGAATAAACAGAGAAGCAGGCAAACAACATCGCATCAGTAACCTCAGGGTTGAGATCGCCAACAAAAATATGGGAATGATCTACATATAAGGGTAGTGTATCATAAATCTGGATGATAGTACCTTCTACAATTCTTCCAACTAAGAAGATTATAATTTCAAATGAGAAATGAAAACAAAACCCACTTGATGTGTCTTCTCTCGACCATTTGTCAAATGCCCAGTTTAACTTTGATAGGTTGCCCAAACCTATAAATTCAATATATTACATCACGGAATATAGATATATAAAAGAAAGACAAAAAAATTTGGTCAAAGATTCAAATTTACAATTGCCTTCCATTTAGAGATAAAATAGCCAATCTTCAAAAGAGAATTATGGTCATAGTAATGAACAAAACCAAAGGATGATCACAAGGATCAAGGTCAACTTGTTAAAATTTTGAACCGGTAAGCAAGACACAAAAACTTAAATGATCTTGTTTCTATGAAAAAAAAAAAACATACTCAGAAACCATCATAGCGGAAGATTTCGACTTACGGTAAACAAAAGGTAAGCTCATCCAGGTCACTGAATCCCACAGTCCTATGATCTGCAATCAACGAATATGAAAACCGACCAAGTTTAACATCATTCTAAACAGACTACACTATAATCAATTTTCTGAACTCTATCGAATTCTACCCAAAACCAGTCAAGATTAACATCATTGTAAACATCATAACAGCAGAAAATCTTTACCTTAACATCACATATCACCAAGCAACTGCATTACCACATTTCCTTACTTGATCAAAGCACAACTCCAAGAAAACTTCAGAAACTTTGCAAGCAATTCAGAAATAAGAACCCAAAGCGTGATCATCCTCATTTGTAGCAAGGGCTTTGCCGGAACATCCAAGTATTAAAAAGCCTGATGTGATATCTCTTCAAATTCTTTTCCGTAAGGAAAAAAAATGCAAAACAAGTGAAGAGTCGACAATATGCTGGATTGGTTACAATTATTTCAATTGTGAATCTGTCGATGAGAACGATAGAGAAAGATGATGTTTGTTGTAGAGTAGGTGCTTCTGTTGAGATTTTTTTAGGAATAGGAATTTCAAAGGATTGGCGTGTTTTCTGCAAAATCAGATCGTGGGAAGAAATTGCGTCCGGTGGAAAGAAATGGGATGGGAGTTACGGGGAGTGGGATGAGAAATAGGGTTGGAGTGGTTTGGGGAAGTTGGGCAAAAGTTAGTGGGAGGGGCGTGTTTTCTGCAGAATCAGATCGTGGGGTGAGGGAGAGGATGGTATACAAGGCATAGCCGGGTTATTTTCCAGATAAAACGGGTCAATTGACAGTTTTTATCTTTAAAATATAATATAAGATTTATTGTTATTATTTTTTATAAATTTTAAAATCAACCGTGTCGATTGCGGTCGCGTTACCTATATGGACACACCCGGCAAAAACTTTCCCAATCTCTCACCTCCGTCACGTCACTTTTGTCAACTTCCGTCGTTTATTGTGCGCGCACGCATTCTTTTCATCATTAGAAAGAAAACAAAACGATACCGTTGTGTGTTCCCTCCTCTCGGCTCCTCCGGCCGCCCACCAGCACCACCACCAGCACCAAATCCTCCTGAAAAATTAGTAGGAGTCATCGGAGGAGAATTCCGGAGGAGTGGAGTGGGAAAGTATGAGCGGGACTCTCGCGTCTGTCCATCCTGTGCCTATCGATGTTCAGCCTCTGCATACAGAGGGTGTCAACGCGAACGCAGCGCCGCCTGCGATTGGAGTGAGGATGAAAGACTTTCAAGGTATGCCTGGTACGATCGGAGGCCTCTTGTTGCGGTTTTCTCAGTTCTTATTTGCTGTTGTTGCTCTTTGCGTCATGGCCACCACCAGTGATTTTCCTTCCGTCACGGCTTTCTGGTAATTATTCAACTTCAAAGTCTCCTTTTAGTGTGAATTCAACTTCAAAGTCTCTTTTAGTGTGATGATTAACTAATTGGGCTTTACCCTCACAAGTAGGCTTATTATACTTACTCGAACTGATTTATTTAGACCTAGCTCTTGGCCTCAGGCCACATAGGTCTCGAAGTGCATCAGACATGCTTGCATTTCAACTGGGTTCTTGGTTACAACCATAACCTACTGTTGTAGAATATTTCCTTGTAGTGAGCCACTGAGCCTGGTGGGGAAATTCCACAATTTGAGCAACATATAGCTTATTTATTTGAAAAAGATGGCAAATTTTATTTTTCTTTCTTTGGAGTATTGGTTTTCTTTCTCTTTTTATTATTTTGGATAAGCGCAGAGGTTGTTTGGTTTTTTCGAAATTGTTATACACCTGTAATGACTGGAAGGTGAAGAAGAATTCTCTCTGCTGAAGAAGTAGCAACTTTAGGAATGCCTACAAAATCAACTTCCAAAGTTGAGGGGTTTAAGCAGCCATGTAGGAAGCTTAAGATACTAAGATAGTGCTGATTAATTTCATTTAATCTAGTCTTATATACAGGGCCGGTCCCGACATTTAGTGGGCCCAGAGCAAGATTAAATGCATTTTTTAAAGTGACATGATTTATGTTGCTTTTTGTTATTGTTTTTTTGTTATTGTTTTGTGATATCTCCTAATCCATTGTTGTCTTGCTTATGGGTCTTTACCGTGTTTTATTGAAATAAGTTTGAAAAAAATACCTGAATGGAGGCCTTGAGCCGTGCGTGCAACGGGCAGTGAAAGCAGAAATATGAGGGATGAGAGATGATAGATTAAATTGCGGATTTTTTTAAGCGCATTAGATGACCAGAAAAAAAAGAGGATGTCGTTGATAGGGTTTTTTTATTCGACATATTATACCACAAAGAGTGTAACAGTAATTTCATACATCATTACAATCGTATATTGTCATGGGCCAGAGTCAAACTCGAGTCACCAAGAACAAATACCACCGTTTTCCCACTAAACTAACATACATTATGATTATATAAAATCTGGGCCCTTTTATGTAATCATTACTCTATTGCAACACGTGTAAGTATTACTCTATTGCAACACGTGTAAGTTTAGGCCCCTTAAATCGTGTTCCCTGGGCGGTCGCCCATATTGCCCAGCCCTAGGGTCGGCCCTTCTTATATAGCAGAAATAAGATTTTTACGGTCAAAAGGCCACTTTGTCTAGTATATCCTGCCCCCTTTCATTACTCTGCACCTTCATTCTTTAATTTACCCTTCGCATTAGTATGCTGCGATAGAATGAAGTTTTGTATTGAATTATTATTGACACCTGCTGTGAAAACAGTTATCTTGTGGCTGCAGCTGGCTTACAGAGTTTGTGGAGCCTTTTTCTGGGAATTGTTGATATTTATGCTCTATTGGTTGGACGTCGGTTGCAAAATTACCGAGTTGTTAGTTTATTTGCAGTGGGAGATGGGGTAAGTTGACAATTGAGGGACCTCCTCTCGTTATACTAAAATCTTTTCATACCCTTCTCATGTTTTTTTCTCTTGCACTAGCTTCAGCCACTAATAGCATCACTGGTAGTTGGCTCAATGCTGCCCTAGTGAAACCTTGACAGCCAATATCATTCCATGTTGGACTTAATTTATTGTAAAGCAAATCATCAATCTTCAAATAGCCTTTCGATTTGTGTAGACTCGATATATTCAGAATAGTATGCAAACTTAATTGTCAGGTACCATTAGATGTTTGCATATGCATGTCCTTCACGTCTGTCCTAATTAGCCTAGCAGCTAAAGTGTAAGAGGCTACAAGTAGTATGCATGCAAAATTATGGTGGGGAAATACCTATTTATGTATAATTTGTGTCGTCATTACCTAAGTTTCAGTAATGATGTCTTTTTAGTTTACCTCTCATTCAGATATATGATGTTATACACTGCAGGTGACGTCCACCCTTACGTTTGCTGCAGCATGTGCATCTGCAGGCATAACGGTACTTATAGGCAATGATCTCGGTAGCTGTGGCCAAAATCACTGTGCGGAGTTTGAGACTGCTACAGCCATGGCTTTCCTTAGCTGGTTCGCTGCACTGCCTTCGTTTCTGTTGAATTTCTGGTCACTAGCGTCACGATAAAAGAACCAAATCGGTACTTCGCGTTACTCTTCATGTGTTATGACGACACATGTTAAGATTGATTCAAAAGTTGAACCAGCCCCGTCGTGTACATGTATAGTGTAAATTTTGCATCTTTCATAACAACAAAACAAAATGCGTGCATTTTGGCTGCAATTGATTTTGTATGAGAACTACTGTAGGAATATTTAATGAGAACATGCATGTAAGAATACCACGAGTGGTTTGTTGTTGCTCTGTAGTTGAGAATCAAGTCTTTTTGTATTTTTGATTGATATTCGCTACATGATGGATGGCCTAAAGACGCGCCTGTAGTAGCAGCACCACACTACACCTACCGTACTGAGGCATGAGATTCATCTTTGCACGGACCTTGAAAAGTTGAATTTCACAGTGATACCCCAAAATATGTTTGATCTGATTATACTAATTGAAGTGAGGTTAGTTCGAAAATGGTAAATGGAATTTGAATTTGTTATTTTACCACAAACAGTTGTAATAATGGCTTGGATGAATCGATGACTACAAATGTATCATCACAAGTATTACAGTCTAACCAACACAAATAGTAATGATAAATAAAATTAAAAAAAAAAGCTTATATCGTTTAATAATTTAGAACATTTGAACACATTTCCCTTTCTTTTTTTGTTTTAGAACTACTCATCATTTTTCTAAGGGGCGTCTGATACAGAAGTATTATGCTTGTGAGGTGTATGATTACCGTTGGTAAATTTAAATATGTGCTTCAATAAAACTGACTTGGTTAAAAGTGTAAGTACAGGCATGCCCAATTAACATTTTCATGTGTTTTGATCCTACTACCCTATTGTTGCCACACGTGTCTGCCTGTATCCACACATTCTTTTGTGTTCACGCTTTTATTACCGGACCATATATAGCTGTCTTGTTTTGGACCATTTCTCGATTTATACGTGTGGTTTTGGTCCACCATTTCTTGAACGTGATATTTTTATGTGGAGGTCATGTTAATCTTCTATGTATAGCAGTTTAGTTTCTACTAAATGATTTACATGAACCCTGTTTGATTTTACACTAATCAAAGACACAAATTTCTCAGCAGGTTCAAGAAGCGCAAACCACATTTTTTTCTTTTTATAAAAAATAATGCAAACATGGGCTAAAGGCTAACCGCGAGACCTGGTAGGTGTTTTAAGTAATACAAAAAAGAAAGAAGAACAATCACACTCCCTCCTTTCATTAAACCATTCTTTTTTCTTATCTATCAGCAAGCAAACCTATGGGAAAAAGCACGAGAGAGCGTGCAACAACAACAGCCAGTCACACAAATGACCAATTAACAAAAGAGAAAGCAAGGCAGTAGGTAGTGCTTTCATCAGCAGCAAGTACTTTCCATGCTACAGCTTGTTCGTACGATACATGACGCCCCATCGTCGACATGCATATTCCACCTGGCAGGTATGCATATCCCTGTATGTACATTCAACCAAACCAAAAGACAAACCTTTTAGTTCTTGCTCATAATACATTCATTGCAGTATGCAACTATACAGTATTATTAGGACATATATTTGTGTGACTTTTGACTTGGATGTGTTTACCTGCTGCATGATCTTTGCAAATTCTGCAAACAGAGCCTTACGCCCAGAATCATCAAATAGCTTATCCATAGTAATATCTTGCAATGCTACCAACGAAGTCTCTAGCATGTCAAGTCCAGATTGGTTGGAAAATATAAGAACTGGCGACGCCTGCAAACAAACAATACTTCTACTTTCTAGTTACTTGTTTAATTAGAATCGTTTGATCAAGAAAAACTCGCACAGACTTGTCCTCATGATCTTAGCACAAGTGTTACAAAAATCTGTGCTTTATACCTTCAAAGAACAGCACAAGACCGCATCTTGGTGATGCCAAAGATTCTTTAGCATCGATTCACTGTCCATTGAATCGGCTCTTAGCAATTCTGCCCCTAAATGATATCTGCAACATTAAAAAGAAACAAACTGTCATATTTTGACGAGTAAAAGATATTGCTCTTACTGCATATGTGTTTAATATAACTGAGTGATCCAGGTAATTGAAATATCTAATTCGCAAGACTGTAAAACTGTACCGATAACTTTGGCAAATCCAACGAGCTAATGTGACAGCTTCGGGGGAGCCTGGAGATATCTTTTGTCCAACAGTAGGGCCTACTCCTGACGGGGAAATGGCGGTAGCAACCCTCTGAACAGAAGAGATTACACTACGGAGATACTGGCTAGCCATCGTTGCCACATTGCCTTGCAGATCATTTTCAAAAGGGAATTGGAGGGCAATGGTTAATACTGATCGTGAACTATAATGGACGGATTCTGTTGAAGAACTGCTAGGAGTAGGACCCACTTCAAAATTTGATGTAAGATCCAGTGTCCTGTTTCCCTTCAACGCGTCTTGTGTTTCAACTGATTTTGATTCTAAAGGAATGATGCGAAAACCCGAAGGCAGAAGTGGGGCGTCATCTGGAAACATTTCATCAATCGGAGCAAAAATGAGCTCAGAGCTGGCTCCTACTGCATTCTCATCAACTCCGGTACACATCTGCACAGACCCATCGCCAGCTGATTATTTCAGCTTTTGCTAATGCTAGATTACTTCACTATCATGTATCAATGCAGGAAAAACAAAAGAAAAACTTAGGACAGAACCTGGAGTATATGGATATCTCTCGACATAAATCCATCTTCGTGTCCAATAGAGT